>JAXGGA010003858.1:0-96224 GCA_038373865.1 Uloborus plumipes
CTTCTAAAACAAAAATTGTGTTATTCCTCCGACTGTGTACTGGACATGGAAGCATTCTGCATATTTGATTTTTCACAATTGCCAGATAAAATATGATTGTCTTCAGCTTTTCAAAAATATTTTAGTTAAAATATTTAGAAAGAAAAGGCTACAAACCTTCAAGTATTAATGTGCGACAAAAGTTTGAAAAAAACTTACGATCATATCGTTAGTTCATAAAAATTAATCGCAGTAGCTTTTAATATAAATTCTCAAATTATTTTATTTATTGAATTCTTTTATTTTTAGTTTTTGTGCTTCTAACAAAAATTGCGATCTATTAACACACCAATGATGTTGTAATTAGATATTTTTTACTTTGCCACTATTATTGCTAAAATAACATACACTAAATAACCTATCTAACATTGACGAAAGTTTTCTTTTAGATAATGAAAACATCTGTCCCCATGAATCGTCGCAACTTAAAACCATGCTTTTTTTTTTTTTTTTGAAAGAGTTTAAATGTGTGTAAAGAAATTTTGAATTTTGCACTTTGGGTTTCGCTCTTTCTTTTTGTAATACCTTCCTTTCAGAAAAGATATTTCTCTGCTATTAGAATCTTTTCACGTCTGTCACGCCGCTCCGTAACTCCTCGAGAACATGTTGAGCATGACCCTCAATAACATTCAATCGAGTTTCAATAACTCAAAGCTTTATAAACTCAAATATACCTTCATTTCAAAGTTTTCATTTGGTCCCAAATTCTTGAAAAGACGGTAGGAACTGCTTGTAACTCGAACTATCAATAACTCTAAGTTTTTAGCCGGTCCCTTGGGACTATGAGCTATTGAGACTTGACTGTATTTAAGATGTTAATTTGCATGATTAGAAAGTGTATTTTGTCTTTTAGAATTTAAGTAAAACTTTAAGTTAATTATTTAGATTTAAGTTTATTAATTTATTTTTTAAAGTGAACATGTTTAGAATAATTTTAAATAATAATGATAATATATCGGTCATTTCAGCGAAAATGGTACAAATCAGTCCCGATACTTCAGAATTTTGGGAATTAATTTTAATGTTTACCACCAATTAATTATATATTTTTTTATTTGTTCTCCATCTAATTGTGTGTAACCAAGTATTACTTATTTAGGCATAAGCCATTTATAAAGGAACCCCCCCCCCCCCAAAAAAAAAAAAAAATCTTTGGCAAAAGAAGGCAAAAATGATCTGGCCCAGCTTCAAATTGCTAGGACTTAAAATGCAATTTAAGATTAAGCTGAAATGCAACAACAAAATCATTTGCAATGCACAGCACAAAAAATGCTTCTGACACCCTTTCTGCTGATTTTTATGTATGTAAACAAAAAAATCTTGGAAAAACACTTATATTTATCTTTGTTCCTAGATTTTTTTTATGTTTCAAACTGTCCACTCTGTTACAAGCCTTTCAGAAATAAAATAAGCAATCGCATTCAATGTGATATTTTTTTTAATAAGTACAAGTAATGTATCTGCTTTGATTACTTTGATACATTGAATTATATAATCAGTAACTAAGATAAGCCTAAAATTCTTTGCTGATGATAGTTAGTTTGCACTGTGGGATGTCCACTCTGTTACAGTTGCATTAATAGTGCACAAATATTTTTTCTTGAAATTGCAGACAATTAGTTTTAGGATGCTTAGTTCATTTTATACTTGTTCTGTAATTAACTTTTCTTTACGATTAGAAATATATTTTTCAAACCTCATTTGTCTCCTCTGTTACACAAAGTGGTCGAACTATTCCTTAATGAATGACTCATATATACAAGCCATTTACACTTTATTATACACGAATAAACAGAGAATAATTTTTAAAACAATGATTAGTTGGCGAAAATTACTTCATTTGATAAACTTAACTCGACAATTTCAGACATGATTTGTACCATTTTGGCTGGAATAACCCATAAATATAACATTTGCATCTCGGAATGTATCTTTATTTTTTCAAAATGAAGTTGAATTTCGAGGTGATCGTTTAAGAATTTGTTTATTAATTTGTTTTTAAAAAAGTGAATATGTTTAGCATGACCCTTAATGTATTTAAAATGATAATTTGCCACTTTTAAGAATGTGTATCTTAATTTTTTGGAACTAAAGTAAAATTTCAAGTTGATTATTTAAGTAAAGTTTACTCATTTGTTTTTTAAAAAGTGAACAACTTTAGTCTGCCTCTTAAAAGCAGGGCTGCGGAGTCGGAGGAAAAATGGTCGACTCCGACTCCGACTCCGGGATTTTAAAACTTTCGACTCCGACTCCGACTCCCGACTCCTGCTTTAAAAAAAAATAACCTAAATATGAAGAGGGAAAAACCCTAAACAAAGGGGGGGATAGCAAGCTGGGGTATCCCAGGAGGTCATGAGAGGTCATTATGACCTCTCAAAAAGTTCAATTTTCTCAAGAATTCTCGCAGGTAATTTCACCACATTTACCTCAATTCTCGGAGGGCACTGTGACCTATCAAAAAGTCCATTTTCTCCAGAGCAATAGACAAGTGCCGCTCTTGTCATTTGACTCCGTACAAAACTAATCCTTTTCTTGTTAAATGTCCAGACTTTATTTTAACACATTGCATTTTTGCTGCAAAGACCCGCCATTTGAAGCCCTTTTTAATGATCCTAGATGCTTAGGATTTGGATATTGGACGCTGAAAATTTGTATCTGTTACTTTCAAAGATATGTTTTCCCCTCCATAAAATTTCATCCAAATCGGAGGTGGTCGGAGTCGGAGTCGGAGTCGACATGTTTTTCAGCGACTCCGACTCCGACTCCTTTGGTCCAAAATCAGTCCGACTCCGACTCTTCGACTCCGACTCCGCAGCCCTGCTTAAAAGTATATTTAAACTGCTGATTTGAATATTCAGAAAACATGTTCCTTTGTTTTTTGGAGTTATATCAAATTTTTAACTGATTATTTGAGTGTAACTTTATTATTATTATTATTATTTAACACACTGGTCCTGTTTTAATATTTTCTTCTTTAACTTGCATGTTAGAAAAATTACATGCATATTATTCTTTAAAAAAAGAATTTCAAAGCAAAATTTTGCTTTATATTATTGCAAAATTAGAAATAAGAAAATGTGTTACTTTGTAATGAAGTTTAAATTCATAAAATTCTAATAAAATATGTATCAATTTGAAAAAAAAAACGTTTATCTGAGCTTAGTTTTTTTCCCTTTTTTCTTTCTTTGTTTCTTTTTTTTTAATATTGGTGAAATGTTTAATAACTGTATCATTTACGTAGAAACCTATTGAAATGATATTGAAACAGAAAAGCTTTAAAATTTAAACTAAGAATAATTAAAAGTTTAAACTTTGAGTATATACAGAAATATTTAATTCAATCTTTTAAAGTTTCGTCTATTTTGATAAAAATACATAATTTAGAAAGAAATCACAATATGCTAGTGTTTCATTTCATATGTAGCGCTACTCCTGTACAAATAAAATAGAGGCTTTAAAAATTAATTTAAATGTATTTAACATGTTCTTAAAGAAATTATGCGAGAAACAACTTTGATTTATTGTTTTGAAGCTGCATTACATAAAAATAAGCGAACATGCAATGTAATTGTAATGCCGGATATCCAGTATCCGGCGTGTGATGAGCCACCGGATATCCGATATCCGGTATCCGGCAAAATCACTATCCGGTCCATCCCTAATTTTAAATAAATTTAAATTGAAGAAAATCACACAAAATGCCATTATTGAGAGATAGTGCAATGTTTAAACTGAAGATAATTAAAAAGAAAATTTATCACTTTTCACTTTGTGTTGGGACCGAACGAATTTTTTTATGTAGTAAATTTGAAGAAATAATAATAATAATAATAAAAGTTTATTATATTGAAATAAAAAAGGGGGAGGGAGAATTAAATGCGGTTGCCCTCTAGGCTCTTTCAACCTCCTCTGACCATCAAAATGAAAATCGCATATATTGGTGAATATTGTGCACACGGCCACACGGTATGGGCCGCGGAAAACGCGACCGAAACCGAAGGCAGAAACCGAAAATCCGGGTACTTTCCATAGGAACACCATTTAATCCATTTTACGTTTCTGCTTTACGCTCGCGTTTTCCGCCGATGTGGAGCAGGGCCCTAAAAGTTACTGTGATGCTCCAGATTTTCTTCTAAATCACATCGCAGTCAAACGACGCAAAACTGCTCATTGTCCGTTTTTTTTCGGATGAAAAAGGAAACAAACAAATGCGCTGCGAGCATCGATTTTAAACCATATTTTCGACAGCAGTTCAAGATGCTATTAGCCAATTTGTTAACTATGACGAAAGACAATATGAATGCGAACTTAGAAGAGATGAATCCTCTATTCCTCCTATTAAGTCCACCGCTTTCCAGAGTCCAAATGAGTTCCACCAATATAGAGGCATTCATTAATTTTTTCCCCAATTCTAATTTATACATGGATCCTTTGGGACTTCAAGCTGAATTGGAAATTTTATCTGATAAGTGCAATGAAAATGGAGTAGAAACGTTATCAGAAGTAAATGATTGAAGCACAGAAGCTCAAGTTCGCCCTTTCATTGGCTTACTGCGCTTGTCGGCTTGGATTTACTTCTCTGGTAACAATTGCTACCAATGAAAGAACCTTCAGTAAACTGAAATTCATCAAAAATGTTTTGAGGAGTACAATGGAAGACCAGCGTTTAGACTCTCTAGTACTGCTGGCATGTGAGAAAGATATTACAGACGCCATAAATTTAAAGAGTTTAGCAAGCAAATGGGCTACATTGAAGCACAGGCGCTGTCAATTTTAAATTATTATTTTTTTACCAATAAAATTTGTGAAATGTATTTTTAAAAAACTAAGGAGTAGATTAAAAATTTTCTCTTTTCAATAGTTTATTTATTTATTTATTTATTTGTTACTTTTTTGTTGAACAAACTGGATTTTCAACTTGCAATTTAAAAAAAAGAAAAAAGGAAGAAAAAAAGAAAAATACTCATATTTATCGGGAAAATTTTTTTTAATGGTAATTAATTATATCTGCATGTCCAGAACATTTTTAGGCAGTTGAACTTTATCTGCGTTTCCCACAAAACTTAATAGCATGAATGATCAAGGGACAATCACCGCAAAGCACGGGAAGAAGAAAAAGGTACCTCATGAATCGTTTAAAATATGCCCGCCACAGAGCAGATGGCTCAAAGGGTAAGACTTTAACAAATAAATGCTTATTATTATTATTTATTGTTTATTAATATTTTTTGACATTAACATTTATATGGTGTTTATATAAATAGTTCTGCATGTTAATTTAAAGTTTTAAGCATGTGCTCAAAAACTCAAAAGCTGTTTGTAGCCACTCAGGCTTGTCATTTTGAATTTTTCCATGTGTTGGAGGAGGGGGTATACTAAATGCTAATTTTATAGGAAAAAATCAAAAAGCAAAAATTGCATCCACCTTCCACCTTTGTAAAAAATATTAGATTTTAAAGCTCGGGGGAAGCTACCTCCCTCACCCCCCTATATGATGAGCCCAGGGCCGCCAAATTCTGAACCCCCCCCCCCCCCTTTATGATTTTTTAAAGGAGGAAATGTTTCTACGCAGACTAGAAAAAGACGCGGGAGAACTTATCAAATTCATTCGTAGATTGGTAAGTGTCTGGCTGTCCGACGGACTGGTTACCGAGAAAAATTGGGCGGAGCTACGACGAGACCCGATTAAGTGAGTGACGTTCGCATTTTCGCGGATTCCAACCATGAGAGGAGAGACTTGTCTCTTTACTTGCAGGATTATTTTGTTTTCACAGCCTGCATTTCATAAATTTCACTTTTACACGTTTTTTAGTTATGACATATTTTTCTTCTTTTGTTTCATTTGGGGGGGGGGGGAGTGAAGAAAAGGTAAGAATCTTTGAACTCTATTTACTCTATCTGATGTGAACAAAAATCAAACATCGTAACATATTTCTGTTTGTGAAAATTGAGAATTTTTTAAGCTCTGTTAAAGAATATAAGGAAAAATTATTTTATTAAAAAAAAAAAAAAAACAATAAAATTAACGAATGTTGTATAATAGGGTGGGTCGAAAAAAAAATAATTATTTTTTTTCGAAACGCTATACCGCGGAAAACTTGCCTCTAGGGTAGGTAAGTAAAATACAGATTAAACAGAGGAAAAATATTGAGTCCCCAGCTAGCGCATTGTACTTGAAATTTCGATTTTTTTTGAAAATTACGTCATTTTTCAATTTTTTTTGCAATACTAAGTCAATAATATTTTATTCCGCTACAGTGAAAATCCTTTACTAAAATGGTTGAAAAACCCATAAAGAACGTTAACTGGTCAAAATCGTTCAATTTGCGTCGGCGCAAAAGACTCAAAAATCGGTAAATTATTGCGTTTCATGCTCGCAGCAATTCTAGTCGGCCTCGTTGCTCGGTGAATGACAGTCATTACTGTTCAATGTATCAAGCTTTTCAATACATTTCCCACATGGAAATTAGTTCGTCCAAGGAATTTGAAAATGAAATTGATAAAAACTAGGCATAAAGATTCTGAATAGCATGCTTGAACCAAGTCACCTCGGCAGATGCGCATAATATTGAAAAATACTGCATTGAACTGTGATCGCTCCAGAATTTCGAGCAGAACAACGGCCGTTGAAGCTTCAAGTATGATGAAAGATATGAATATCGTTACTAATGACGGCCACTCTCACATTATTAACAAAAGTAAAATTAGAAGGGAAAAAAGCATAACGTAGTGAACTTTAAAACCAATGCATTGAAGAACGCAGTCCGCTCTAAGGACTTTTTTTGATGGAAGGACGAATAACGCCCTTGTAATTCAGAACATTAACCAAAAACACTTAAAACTCCAACCATACATAAAACAGCAACATTATTCTTTAATTAAAAAATATGGATCTGTGAGTTTGTTGGTCACGTTACACCATTAAGTGAAACTGCTCAGAACATTGCTGATAGCATTATCTCTAATCTGACTGAGTGTCGTTTTTCCTTAGACGAACTAGATGTATAAAAGTTACGGCACAGTTACTAACCAGGGTTGGAAAAAATATTTATGTGTTTTATAGAACAACAAAACACCTCTACAGTGGGGAGTTTGCCTTTGCACTTTAACGAGTTGTCTCTGTAGAGCATTTGTTCCAAGCCTTAAAATGTGAAACGACTATGCTAAAATCATTTAGTAGCTAATTAGTATCCATCTTCATAAGTGCAAAAAACTTCCAATACTGGATTTTGAAGTACCAGGCATTGATTCCCATTTGTAAACAAAGAGCAACAATACCTGTGTGCATAAGTTCTGTTATGAAGTCAGGCAGATGCACTGTGGACTTTACTGCTCGCGAACCAGGTCCTCGTTCCCACTCACGATGGATGACAACTGCTAACAGTTTTGAGACTATATGTAAGTGCGGAAACCCCTTCAGATAATCACAAACTGTTAGTATGTTTTTATTATCAATCATACATGTTTGTATGGCTCAAATAAAAAAAAAGCCAGTACATGACAGATGGTCCTACACATATTTTTGAAGCAAATCAAATCCATAAGATTGCTATGGGAGAATTTGATTAGAGTAGTTGATCCTGTGATTTAAAGAAATGCATTGTTTGCCCATCCAGAGCACTTGCTTCTTAGGATGATAGTGGATGCAGGAAAATATATCAGTAAGTTAGGTTTCAGAAAATTATAAAAACTAGAAAATAATCCCGCAAACCAGAATCAATAAGGTATTTTCGGTCTTAAAAATTAGCCTTCAGGCAACGAACTGCACAGAAATAATTAATCGGATCACTATTACACTTACACCACTTCCATTTTTTCCGAAGAGTTTCTGATGATTAATCGTGGGCTAAAATCACTGCTGGTGAAACTGGTGACAGATGGGTAAGTTCTTATTTAACACAAAACAGCTAAAAAAATCGTCTTCGGAAAAACCGAGATAGTTTAATAAGATCTACCCTTTTAATCAAAAGATTCAATGCCAAAGTTTTGCAGCAAGTACAGATTCGACTTAAACACACAAAAATAGTGAGACTTTTGCAATGCAGTAAATATGTTATTGTAATAAAAAGACAATATTAATGTGCTCTTTTAGTACCTTTTCTATGCTTACTTCATTACAATAAACTGTAGTGTAAACTAAAAAAGTAGTTATCTTTTAACACACGGAGCTCAGAATAATTTACTACATATTCCTTTAAGGTTCTAGTATGTACCTTAAATGCAATAATTTACCGATTTCTGAGTCTTTTGTTCTACCGAAAATTGAATGATTTTAACCGGTTAACATTCATCATACTTGAAGCTTCAACAGCCGTTGCTCTGCTCGAAATTCTGGAGCGATCACAGGTCAATGCAGTATTTTTCAATATCATGCGCATCTGCCAAGGTAACTTAGTTCGAGCGTGCTATTTAGAATCTTTATGTCCAGTTTTCATCAATTTATTTTCAAATTCCTCGGACGAACTAATTTCCATGTGGGAAATGCGTTGAAAAGCTTGATACATTGAACAGTAATGACTGTCATTCCCCGGGCAACGAGGCCGACTAGAATTGCTGCGAGCATGAAACGCAATAATTTACCGATTTTTGAGTCTTTTGCGCCACCGCAAATTAAACGATTTTGACCAGTTAACATTCTTAATGTGTTTTTCATCCATTTTAGTAAAGGATTTTCACTGTAGCAGAATAAAATATTATTGACTTAGTATTGCAAAAAAATTTGGAAAATAACTTAATTTTAGAAAAAAATCGAAATTTCAAGTACAATGCGCTAGCTGGGGACTCAATATTTTTCCTCTATTTAATCTGCATTTTACTTACCTACCCTAGAGGCAAGTTTTCCGCGGTATAGCGTTTCGAAAAAAAATAATTATTTTTTTTCGACCCACCCTACTGGGGTGCTGTATAAAAATTTAAATTTCGTAACTTTTTCAAAATTTGATTTTTTGAAAAACATTGAATAGACCCAAAATTCCTTTCGTAATTTGGAGATTTTTTCCTAAATAAACTATATGCTTATCTCTAACGGTTTAGAAATTAGCTATTGGTCCACGATTGGAGTGGACACCCTGTATATTTAGTTCATAATGTTAATCGATGGTTTGAGCAAAATTCCAATTAAAAAAAAAAATATTCTTGCCAACAGCTGTCTTTAAAAAATGACAAATTCTGTCAGTTTTGGCAAGTTGGTAAGTGCATTCGATTAAACCTATTTCTCAAAGAATACGGCACCTATTTTCGTGGGATGAAAATCATATTTAATTCACAATGTCAATCGAAGATTTACACCAAAATCCAGTTGATATTTTTTTTTTCTTTCCCATAGCAGCATTTAAAAAGATGACAGATTCAGTATCATTTACATTGATTCCCGTAGGAGATAGGGAGCGTTTGTCGAGCAGCGTTCTCTGTCGGCGGTGAGAATTCGTTGCAACTTTCAGACAGCAGAGATTTAGCTCCTCCCCTTTAACCTCCTTGGTTGGGACCCTTTTTTCCGCAGTAGCATGCTCTATCTAGGGATGCACCGATTAATCGGCAGTACCGATTAATCGGTCATAATCGGCAAAATCGGGCCGATTAATCGGCAGGAAATATATTTTTTAAGTATTTTCATTAAAGTACACCTTCACTAAGAAACTATGATGAATAATTTTATTAACAGTAATAATAATCCTCACAGTTGATATAAAGTTTTTTTTAATTAAGTCTCCTACTTTAAATAGATATACAAACACATAAACAATGTTGCTAGACGTTTTTCATGTGGCGATAGTTCTCTTCTTAGCACAGTGCTTTTAGATAACCTCTAATTTTCAAGGAATATAAGTATTGAATTAAATTGTTACTAATTATTAAAAAATATGGATTGAAAGCACTCCTAAATTAGAATGCTCACCATAGACTCACCCCCCCCCTTTTTTTGAATTTTTATGTCCAATTAACATAACTAACAATGTGTTAATAATATTATTGACAATAATATGAACATTGGTTCTAAGAAATTTGATAAAATTATTTTGTGTAAACTAGGCAAATGGAATAACAATCTTCTCTTAGAAATAAATTACTTATTATTTCTAAACTTGGAATTGTATAAGAGAGAAAAATCAGTGATGATAAAATTGGTAGTAGGAAAACAATCAAAATTATCATTAATCGGCCCAGCCGATTAATCGGTAATCGGTAATTGGCCAATTTGCTTATCGGTGCATCCCTAGCTCTATCAACGACTCCTAAATACTAAATGTCTAGAACATTTGCTTCGCTACCGTCGGGAAGGGTTCCACTTTAAACGCCACCTTGCGGCAATCCGATAATACCATTGTTATTTTTTGATTGGATAATTGTTAAATTTACATTCAGAAATGAACCAATCGTTCATTTTTCGAAGAACTCCGGTAGATGGCAATGTATCGTGAACCAAGGGCATTTTGCAGCTATTGGCGATGGATCCAAATAATATTCGAATTAAAGTTTTTTGGATTGGTTGATTTTTAAATTTAAATTTAGAAATGAACCAATCGTTAATTTCTCTTTTTCGAAGAACTCTGGTAGATGGCAGTGTATCGTGAAGAAAGAATGAAATTTTGCTCCGTGCTAAAAACCAGAAAGTTGCAGGCATTTAGTATTTAGGAGGCGTTGGCTCAATCCGCCCTGTTATATATTGATTCCGGCACCTCTTGGTCGCGGATTTCAGATGGCAGTGTGTCACGTGAGCACGACAAGATGAAACAGCGTACCCGAGAGATGGCGTTACATTTATTATACACCATTATTTATCTATCACATTTATTATAATAGCTTAAATACCTTTATTGCTAGGAGGCGCACTAAATGAAAACGTTTAACTTTTGTTTGAGTAATCACAAATTGCTTATTCTTCTCACTTGGTCGTATGAGATGACCTACCTTTTTGTTTATTTATTTTTTCGCTGGTGATACTTTTATTCTCACGCTTTGGTTGGCAGAGATTTGGCAACACATGGACACAAAAGTTCAACCACTCAAGGGTTGGGAATTCCTCAATTTCCTAAAAAATGTTCAGTGTCCTAAAATTCCCAAAATTTGAAACTTGGTCCTAAATTTCCTCAAGTCCGGTCAGCGTATGTCTTAGAGATATTTTTCACGTTCCCGTAAAAAACAGTTTCATATTGAAAAATAAAATAATATCAACATTTATACTACTTTCTACAAGTTTTTTTTTCGATTTGCAATTGCACTTCATATTGTTATTCTTCCGCAAGGAATTATTTACTTATTCGTAATAATAACAATTGCACAAATATTGTCATAATGATATGAAGATAATATTGTAAGCTAATCATAAGAAAGAAAAGGCTAAGTCCGTGCTTGTGTCACATGCGCAGTAGCGCAGTCATAATTTAATTTCTGTGGGAGAGGTGAAAAAAGTCCTTCGCAAGGTTTTGTATCAGGAATGGTGTTACTCTTAAAAAATAAAATCTCCTGAAAACGTTTGACCCATTCCCCGACCCACAGCGTCTCTAGCATACGTTAATATAAGCGACGGAAACTACAATACAGGACAGAACCTTTTATCAGGGAACCAAAATACCGGGAAACCAGAAAACCGGCAACATTTTGTCGATTTTTCCACCACTTTTTAAAATACGCATTTTCGGCAATTTCTAAAAAATGAAGAGCTTTTTTTTTTTCCTTTGAAATACCTAAATGAATATGAATGGTTTCTTCATAAATACCATATAAGTGGCATATAGCTCAGAAATTTTTAATATTGTAATATCTATAAGCACTTCTGGATCGTTTTCTCTTCAGGATGCATTTATTTGTTATAGTAACTTGGGTTTTATAAACAATTGGCAAATATCGCTTCGTAGCGATCCAGAAAACCGGGAAATTCAGTTATCCGGGATAGCTGTGGTCCCAAACATCCCAGATAATTGGTTCTCTACTGTAATAAGATTTAAAGTTTTCCCTATTTGTTTCGGCGGCAGATGGCAGCACATACTGGCAACTATTCCACCAAAGACATGAAGAATATTGCTCTGCTAGGATTGGTAACGTGTAATTAAAACTTATTAATTCATTGTTCAACTATAAAAAGTAACTTGCAAAAAGGATTGGTAACTAAAATTGCAAAAAGTGTTGTGTGCATTAGAATTTTTCTTGGTGTTGTCATTTACTTGATGGTGGATTTTTAACATTTTAAAGCAGAATTTTTGTAAAATTTTAGAACATGCCAAATTGGCGACAAGCTATCCAGCAGTTCTTACTGTAAGATTGCACAGCGGGTTTTCATTTGTCGTCAGATTTCTCTCAACTGAAGTGAGACAAGAAATGCGTCATGCACGAAATGCAACTTCCGATTATCCGCGGCACGGTCGTCGCAGAAAAGCTAATTTAAGGGATAATCCGAAATACAGGTAAAAAACGATACTAGTATATGCAAGATGTAAAAAAAAGACAACAAAACAACACATACATTTTAATTGTAGCTAAAAAGTCTAACATGAAATGTAAAAAATGTCTTTGAAAGTTAATAACCACCAATAGTGCCCTAACGTTTTTCCGCAGTCAGTAAATTACCACAGAAAAAACAGCGCGAAAGACCCTCGGTGTAAAATATTTAGAGGACGGGGACAGCGACTAACCGTTGGAACCGGTCAATTTACTGAGGTAGAATAGAGTTATCCACGGGGGAGGAGGGGGGGTCTAGTTTTCGGAGCTCTACTGTATTTCAGTTGTCGTGCGCTCTAGTTAGCCCTAGAGCTTCTGTCTATGGAGCTCCTGTTTAGTAGATTTAGCTAGCGCCAGCCCACATTACAATATTATTTTAATTTTTGTTTATTTGTTTTGCTAAATTAAGTGCTCAGTGGAGGTTTTTGAGATGGTATGGGCTTAGCCTTCTTTGAAATACTAAAAAGAAATGCGAAATCGTTTTTTTTTTTTTTTTTTTTTTTAATTTCTAATGTTTTAGTTCCCTAAATTACCCTGCGCATCAGAAGTTCATAAGGGCAATTTTATCAGTCAGAGATGGCGAGAAGACCCATGTTTTCCCATTGCAAATCTGCTTTCCATGAGATGCGAGGGCAAAACCTTTTGTATGCCACAAGATAGAATATCCCTTGGAGAATTTCTAAATTCATGGGTAGCTGCACTTTGCTTGTTTTCTTTTTGCAATGCTCAAGCTACTATATTATCGTTCCGCTTGTCCATTGGAATTTCCCACGTTGAGCGACAACGGCAACATCTTTGCAGCGCTTCCTTACCTCCCGAAGAATATGTATTTGAACATATAGAACTAATCCCCATAAGTTTCTCATGGGGCTTAGTTCCGAACAAAATTGGTGCGTGTGTGGGTCAATTGCTGCTCGTGTACCCTTTTCATGGACCCTCTCGAAACTAATTTCAAAAATTAAATGCATAGAAGATATACAGAGTTTAATATATATATATATATTTTTTTTTTTGTTTGTTAGTTAAGTAATTTATTTTTGAGATGAAACAAACCAATAATATTTTTATTGGTTTAAAGTTCAGTTATTCATTTTTTATTTTTCGTGTCTCATCTATATAAAATGCAAAACTACGTGTACCGTTAAGTACGGGGAACCCTGGAGTGTACACTCACAAACGGTTTGGAATTTAAGTATCAAAGTAAGAATCAAACAAAAGCTTTAAAATGCTGAAACGCACTGGAAAATAGCTCAATCGGAAATGATTATTGATTCAAAAAATGACCTGATGCAAAATAGGTTCATTAAGGTGATTAATCATTAAATTTTTTGTCTGTCACTACGGTCATCATTTAATTCTGATATCAAGTTCAAAAAGGGCAAATAATTTATGCGTCCAGAAATACGTTCAACAATGCTATTTTGATTGCTAGCTGTTTCAACTTTTTTCGAGTATAGTTCCCAGGTGAGGGGACAGTAGTCTATAATCACTACCAGTCCTGAGAGAAATGCAAGCCTTTCAAATTAAGAATCTGACTTTCTTTGCTCAGGCCCATAAAAAGCGTAACAATCCCAAACTGTGGCGCCGACCGTTATGGACTATGGGCGTGCCTCACCTCGCTGTCAAGCACTGATCCCTCCTTCCGCCTACTGCAGTCTGCTGTTGTATAGTTTTTCAGGCAAGCCGAAGGCACTTTCCCGGGACCGCCGCGAATCTCAGAGAGTAGTAGGGGGAAAAAGTGTGTGGGCCTCCCCGGTTAAATGCCATCTTGACAAGCGCTAAGCGATGGGAAATTTCTTTCCTCCAGTATAGAACTACGTGGATTTCTCGCGCTCTTTAATTTTTACATCGGCCAAATTTTGCATGTCCCTCAATATTTAAAAATAGTAAAAAATGCATGAACATTTTCAACTTTTCTCTTTTCTGAAAGACAATTGGATTATAATTACAACCTGGTTTAAAATAACATAAATTTCCTTGCCATCTGTGAGTCAGTTTGTTTCTTGTTTCTCACGCTGTTGTCACAGCCTTGGAGCGTTTACTAGCTTTTCTTTACTTTGTTAATGTCATCCTTATCTAACTAATCGTTTGCCTCCTACTAACAAAACCCATTAAGATGAGGGACAAAGATATTATCGTTCCATTCAACAATTGAGACTTGAGGGGTCCTCTCTCTGATCATCGCCCACTCGGGGTAATAAATAAATCTTGGATGGGTAATAAATTAATCTTATTAGATGGGGTTCCTCGTTAAAAAGTTGACTTGATCTTTGAAGGGATTAATTCTCAGAATGGAAGTGGAGAGAAAGGAGATTTTATGCTCTTTAGAAGCAATGGTGTTGTTTGGTGTGGGGGGGGGGGGCAGGTGATGGAATCTGGTTGTATTTCCAAGCGCCCCCTATCGATATTTATTTCCTGGACCACACCAGTGCCTCAGAGTGAATGTTATTTCTAGTTAAACACAGACAACGATGTCCATCTGTTCTTTTTCTGAAAGTTTCGATTTGGCATTTCGCTAAAACGACGTCTATACCTCGAGTAAATTATGCCTTCATCCTGCTGTGTACCGGGATGTACGTCCAATTATAATCGAAAAGAAAATGTCAGTGTTTTTAAATTTCCTAATGACAAAAGCGTACGGTATCAATGGTTAAGAAAAATATCCCAAGAGGACTTTGTACCAGGCCCAAGAAGTGTTGTGTGCATAAAACATTTCAACGCAAATGATGTTATCAAGAGTAAAAGTAAAAAGAGATCTGACGGCACCATAGAGCAAATTAAAAGAAAAAGATTTAAATTGAAATCATGTGCTGTCCCGATGGTTTTTCCGAATTTGCTATCTTATTTCTCAAGAACAACTGAAACTTCTTCTGAAAAAAGAAAAGATGCCGAACAGAGAAGATTAGAACAAAATACAATGTTAAAAGTCAAAAAAGAAAATTTATCAAAAGCAGATATCATTCCATCATTTGAAGAATTATAAAACGTAAAGTTATTTTGGGGGAAAATTGGTTTTCACATTCTGACAATAGTAAAATTAATCTTTTCAAAATTGACAGCAACTCACTTCCTTTAAAAGTGTTTGTCAGTATTACTGTTTATAGCAACTGAATATTGATATATATATTCAAGATGAAAAAGTGAATTCCAAAGATATGATCAATATTTTGAAAATGAATAAAAAAAAAAGAATTAATTCTGACAAGGTATTCTGAAATTGATACTTTAATTTCTTTTTGAACAAAATGGAATTACCTAACTCTAAAATTACTTTAGATAAAATTCTGGTTGATTTAGAATATTTTTTGCAAGATGATTCACCAAAAAGCGATGAAGAAATAGAATTTCAAAAAGCGATTACTTTTCATTATGAGCAAATGAGTCTTTTATGCAAAAAAACTAGACGCTATTCTCCTTTCATGCTTTCATGGGCTTTCTCAGTTTTCCTTAAATCTCCAGTTTGTTACATTATTTTGTTACATTACAAGTATTTTAGATCTGCCTCACGAAAGGTATTTAAGAAAAATTTCTTCAGTTTTGAGTTTTCAGGGAAGCAAAGATGGATCAGAACACAAGAAATATTTAACAGAAAAGTGTAAAAAGTTGGAACAAAGAGAACGCACAGTAAATTTGTTACTGGATGAAATTATTGTTAGACCTCATGTAAATTATCGTTCGAATACCATAAGTGGATTAAGTATAAACAAAAAGCACCAAAGAGCAACAAGTGTACTAGCGTTTATGATAACTTCAGTGCATTCAAAAAATAAAGATGTCGCTGGATTATTTCCCGTTAAATTCTTAAATGCAGACGAATTGCTTGATATGACCCGAAAAATGATTTTACTAATTCAAGATTGTGGTTACGTTATTTTATCAGCTATAACAGCAATAACTATTTATCAGACAACAACAGAATAAATCGCAATATGTTTACATCAATCTGCGGTGGAGAATTACAAACTTATTTTCCTAATCCATAATACGATGGTAAAAAAATATTTATACTCTTTGATTCTGTGCATATATTGAAATGTATCAGAAATAACTGGCTGAACCAGAAAACGTCAGAAAATACATTGATTGTTTCCCTCATTCGATGATGAGAATGAGCTTCTACATGCATCGCTGGGGCATTTAAGATATCTTTTTTCAGAAGAGGAAAATTCCTTGATAAAATATGCCCCGAAGTTGTCAAAAAAAGCTTTATTTCCTTCCAACTTGGAAAGGCAAAATGTTGCCTTATGCTTAAAAATCTTTGATGAGAGTAATGCGAGTGCATTACGAAGCTTGAATGACGAAAAATATGAGGGAACGGCAATATTCCTGGACATAATTGTTAAATGGTGGCGAATTATGAATATCAAGAACACTCGAAAGGGGTTTGGAAAGTTTGAAGAAAATAGCAAGCCCTTCGAATGCTTAACTGATGAAAGAATAGATTTCTTAAGAAAATTTGTAAAGTGGCTAGAAATGTGGAAAAATATGCAGATCAAGGGTATCAAGAGCAAGAGAGCAGGCAAGTTGACAGAAGAGACATTCTGTTCCTTAACGCACACAACAAAAGCAATGATAGAAATTATCATCTATAATTTTACAACTCTGAATTCTAACTTTGTTTTAACTGGGAAGTACCAAACTGATGCATTAGAGAGAAGATTTGGGCAGTATAGGCAACTCCATGGCGGAAATAATAATTTAACAATAGAAGAAGTAACAAAAGCAGAAAAGAAACTACGATTAACAAATATCGCCAATTTACATTCCACCAAATACGGATCATATCCACTCTCAGAATTTCTTCTTGATTTTTCGGAAGAAAAAGATGAAAATGTCGAAGCAGAAATTAGTATTCACGGCGTTGATTTCCGTAACCACACGGAAGAGGAGGAAAATCTTGTACCCCTTTACGTTTATATCTCTGGATATGCCGTATATAAAATTAAAACTCATTTGCAGTGCCACACTTGCATTCAATTTTTAGCCTCGGACAAAACAGTCTTGTTCGATATGACTGATGAAAGGACAAAAAATTATTTGCTTGATATTGACAGAGGAAGATTAACCTATCCCAACCCAGAAATTGTTAAAACTTTAATGATTTGTCATAAGATATTTCAGTTTATTTTAAGAAACCAAGAAGAATTGTTGTTTTTGCCCAATGTAAAAGGTGTTTTGAAAAGTGCAATTAAAGAAAAACTGTTGGAATTTGACGACGCGAATGAAGATTGTGAAAGCTGCAATCGTCCTAGGATGGAACTTGTTATGAAATTTGTTTCTGTCTCCTTGAATATATTTTTAAACAATTACACGAAAATGAAAAATAATCCAACACTAAACAGGGGAACGAAACGTAAGTACACGATTTTGAAGTGCAGTGCTGCAGAACAATATTTTTTATTAAGTTCTCAGGAAAGAAAAAAAGTCTAGTTCCATTAATGACTGGTGAGAAATCATATTTTTAAGTTTAATAAAGTTTCATCATATTCATTTAGAAAAAAAGCGCGAGGGGGGGATGAGAGTGCAAAGACCAACCATACCTCCTCGTGGTGCCCCTCGGGAAACGCTGAAAATATTTTTTTTTTTTTTTTCAGTAGGCAAACACGGCTCTGGCAAGTCTTAACGTGATGAAAAAAAACGCAATTCGAAATGTTAAAAAGGAAATATAAATACAGGTTTTCCATTCAAAATTACATTCTAAAGTTTTCATTTAGTTCTAAGAACATAAAACTCTTACTCACAAAAATGACCAATTATTTAATACAGAAATTATCAGTAGAGCAACGAAACTTCATTCCAAGAATGCGTTTTTCGACGGACAGGTGTGCGTCACCGTTTTTTTGCAGCTGAGTTCCTTCTACGCATGCGCGCAAGATGACGGCCGTGCTATCTCTGACGGAACGGTGTGATCCATGCTTGTTGGATTCCACCGTCGGCGTCGTCCATTTGCTGTGCGTCGCGTCGCCATGGCGGAAAAAGAAGAAGTAGTAAATGAAGAAATGTGAAAGTTGCTAAAAATGATGTATTGGCCAATATAATTTATTAATACCTTTTGTTTTTAAATTAATTTTTTCGTTTAAATTCTAGCTGAAAAAATTAGTAAGAATTAAATTAGGACTGATTAAAAAAGGAATCTGCAACATATTAAAAGCACAATTTATTTTAACTGTGCTTTTAATCTCTACATTGAACTGATTTAAATGTATTATTACTTGAAATTATGAAGATAGAAAAGGTGCTTACCTGAGGGTCAGAGAGAGCTTTTGGCTGGGGCTAATTGGTCGCCTGTGCCTGTTGCAGGCTGCACTTGGGATTTCTGGTGTTATCAAATCCAGCATAAAATTAAATAGCTCCGGAGTAACTCGGAAATACTCCCGGAATTTGGTAGTGTTTGACATTAAATGTCTCTCTATGAGGAGATTGTAGCAGTGTTTCTTTCAGACATTTTGCTCCGGGGGGGGGGGGCACTTGGAGAATCCGGAGGAGAGGGATCATGGGGGTGACAGTGACCTAAAATTGCATTTCGGGGACTTTTTTCGATAAATTTGCACAACCCCCATTTGAGCCCTAAAATTGCATCCCCCGCCTCACCTTTTTGATAATGACCTCCCACAAAACTAGAAGCTAGATCCGCAGTTGCCAAGGGAGTGGATGTGGACCACCTCTCTCCCCTCCGAAATAAATTGAAAACCACCTTCACTCAATAAAAATTTTTAACATTTTGAATTATCAATTTGTAAATTTCCCTTAATAATTGGCTCGACCCTTCCCTAAATAAATCCCCATGTGCTCCCTGGGGGGGATATATGTTTTAAAAACTTAATTTCCTTAAATAATTTCCTTATTCCGTTCCCATAAAGGGCAATAGATAGAAAAACCGAGACCATTATGATATAATTCATAATGAAACAATGCTGTTGTCTATTGTGAGGTCAAATATACTTGAAAAGGGTGGGGAGCGATATGAGGTTTTGGTGACCCTCCTTTTTTTTAACGCATAGTTGTTTCGATCTTTGTTGTGAAACAAAGAGTGTATCCAGCTTTTAAAATTAGAAACTGCTTATTACTAAAATTAATGAAGAGAACGCATATAGGATGGGTTATGTTTTAAAAACGAAGATAAATAGAAATAAGATGAATCAAATCCTGGGCATAAAAGGATTTTTCCCTCGCAAACTTTCGAAATTAAAGTCCTAAACGAATTTTTTTACGAAATTAAACAACTTTCAGGGGAATTTGGAGGCACTCTTCCATTAAAATTTTCAAACTGAAACCATAAATGCTCAAATACAGATGATCTTTGATGAAGTTATGTAAGAGATGCAGTTCAAGACACTACCTTCGAAACTTAAGCTCTAGATACACAATTGTAGGTCAATTTTAGATTTATTGGGGAGAAAGTCCCCAGAATGTTTCTGAAATTGAAGGCCTAATACCACAATTGCTGGTTATCTCTGGTGACATTAGAGAAATGGACAGGGTTTGGCAGTTAATCCCAGGAAAATGAAATCGAACGAAATTGAGATTGTGGTACGGGACCGTGGAAAAGTTTTTGAAATTGAAATCTTAAAAGGCAGTTTTGGTGTATTTTGAATCATTAGAGAAAAGGATGGGTTTAGGATTTTCCCTCTTAAAATTTTCGAAATTTAAGTCCTGGAAACCCAATAGTAAACCAATTTTGGAAGTTAAGGAAAGGGAACGGGTCCACAGACTGTCCTCCCAGAATTTTCTAAAATTGAAATACCAGAAAGTACAATTACAAGCCATGTTTGAGAAAAAATAGACAAGAATTGGCTTCGGATGCACCCTCCCTCGAAAGCTTTAAAATTTTAGTTATAAAAATGCAATTGTCGACAATCTTTGATAATAGTAGAGGAAAAAGAATGTGATTTGATATTCTCTTCTAAAACATTTTCGAAATTGAAGTCCTGATTAATAAATTTCAAGCCATATCTTTGATGACGTTGTGCAAACGGATGGAGTTTACGAATAATTTCTCAGAAATTTTAAAAATTGATATCCTAAAAACACATTTGTGGACTATCTTTTATAATATTATGAAAATTGATGCAGCTCAGCACTCTCCGTGAAAATCACGCCCCTCCCCCCCCCCCAAAAAAAAAACTACTCGATTTTTAATAACTTCAAGGGAAAAAGAAGGGGTTCAAATCCCTCCAGTAGTTTTCCAAAATTGACATTCTAGAACGCAATTGTAGGCTGCCTTTGATGCCCCCCTCCTTCCCCATGATGTATGGTTTAAAATTTTCGTTAATACTTTTATATTTATTTGTTAAACATTTACTTGCTTATTTTTTTATTCTTTTAACTAATTAATTTTTTTTGTATGTTAGTACAAACTGAGTTTTCCTCCGGGGGGGGGGGCAGTTGACTTTCTCCGGGAGGGCAGTGCCCCCCGGAGAGATGCCTGAAAGAAACACTGGATTGTAGCACCCTTCTGTTTCCCTGTCTCCAAAAATCGGGTCTATTTCTTCCCGAGGAAGCATCTCCATTTCAATAAATTCTTCAGTTTCTTCCTCCTCAAGGAGTAGGCATAATAATAATTTTTTGCGAATCGTGCAATCCATTTTCGCGTATAGTGCGATCAGCGATCTCGATTTCCCGCGCTTCTCTTCTGTAAACTCGATTTCCCGCGCTTCTGGAATCTAGTTTGGGCAGTTTTTCGTGCGCGTCTGACGCCGTCCAGTGCGTTGTCTAGGAAACCACTCTTGCGCTGCGGGTCGCATTTCTCCCCGTCGAAACGGACACTGACGTCATCGACGCACAGCGGAGAGGGGAAAACGCATTCTTGGAAACCAGGCCTTAAGAGAGCGAAAGACGAAAGAAGTTAAGCGAGAGCGAAAGATTAACCACAGCCAGGGAGTCCTTTTACTCCCTGACCAGAGCTGCTAGAGCGATAAGAGCGAATGGGGCTATCACGTGACGCGAACGAAATGCTGCGGCGCTGACATTGAGGATAAACCGGTTTGGATGAATGGAGAAACTAGGTCACGTCTACTGGCGCGCGTGTAAGGGGAGCGTTCCCGAAAATGAAATCTGCGGAATAAGGGGGGGGGGGGTTATATTCGGGATTTTGAAAAAAATTCTCTTTCGACGAAAAAGGGGGGGGGTATATTCGATGGGGGGGGGGGGGAGTTACTTTCGGGATTTTACGGTTATTTATTTATTTTTTGAAGCATTATTTATTTGTTTTTTAAATTGTAACTATTATTTTTTATATATTACTAATTTTTTAAAAGTATTAATTTTGCGCAGAATAGAATCGATTTTTCTCTTCCAGACATTCCAAGCACACACACAAAATAAACAAATAAAAAATAATAACAAAGAAATAATTTAAATTAAAAAAAAATAAATTAAGGAATAATTTTTATTTAAAAAACAGTAAATAATTTAACTTTAAAATAATTAATTAAAAAATAATTCAAAAAATAAATAAATTAGTTCTGTGCTCTTTTGACAACTAGGTTTTTTTTTTTTTTCCAAAGAGCTGTGTGTGATGATTTTTTTCAAAATATTAATGTTTTAATCACAGACGTATTGTGGACAGTATTATTTTAACACCCTTTCTGCTGCGATTCCAACTGAATTAGTTGAATGTGTGACCGATCTTAGAGCATAAATAACAATTTTATACTAATACCAAATAACTAATAACATAGGGATTTCTGCCCTGAAATGTGCAATTTTTTTTACACATTACAAATTTTGTTCAAAATAAAATAACGCTATTCATTTTCTTTTTTTTTTTTCGATTGAAGGCGAACTGAGTTGAAAATTCATTCCAGAAAATATTAAAGTCGATGCTTTGCATTTTATGTTTTCATTTCAATGCTTACAAGATCTATTCCGTTTTGCAGTTTTCTAAAAAAATAAATAAATAGAAACTATTAGGGGGACAAATATTATTGTTTACTGTAATATGCAGCCGAAATAAATAGTAAATACCACTTATACTGAACCTTACTGTCAGTGGTGTGCACTACATATGTTTTACCTTTATTTAAAAAAATATATATGTTTTAAATCATAGTATTTTTTGAAATTTTGATTCATTCGCTTTTTTTAAGATAAAAGTTGTCTTACCTAGTTGCTTTTATTAATAAAATGTATTAATATTTGGACAATTATATTACTTAATTTCAAACTGAAAATGTTACCAAAGTGTTTATTAGTTGTACTAATATTGGAAAATTTTATATTTGAATTAAATACATATTAAGTCTGTTTTCTTTTCAATGTAAACCCCAATTCCTTTTAAAACTAATGTTTTTTAGCTGCTGTAATTAGTTTTTATCTGTCTTTTAGTTGTTAATATCCTTAGTTTCAAATTTATGAACAAATTATTTTTCTTGGGAACGGGGGTGACAACAATAATTTAAATAAAAAATGAAAAATTTCGGGTGTTTAATAATTATGTTACAGGAATTTGGGGGGTCAACACTCCCCCCCCCAAAAAACCCTTGGTTTAACATTCTTGGCGGCATTTTTTACATGTAAGGCCTGTGAGACCCCCCCCCCCTCCTGAAATTAAATTTTGTTTGCTCTCATGATATAAATATGTACTGTTAGCGTATTACTGAGATACATTTCACATCCGTGTAAGAATTTGTATGATCTTTGAATAGAACTTGGATTTTAACTACAATAGATGAAATACATCTTTGTAATTCGGTTGAATTGTTTTTATATTTAGCTATCGTTATTAATCCATTTTAACTAGTTTTGATTTTTTTGTAATATCTTGTTCAAAATTTTTCCTAATTGCTCTAATTAGTTTGTATAAATGATTGAATACCATAATTTTAGTTTTCGTATTAGCCAGGGGATAAGCGAAGTAGAATTACTGTTGAAAAATTGTTTCTTTTATTTGTGTTCTAGTTAAATATATTTCATTTTAAATATATGTGTGAGCTTTCAACATTATTTAATTTGAATGTGTTTTGGTGAAATCGGCCGGTTCGCCTACTACTTTTCAGCTAGCTGCTGCTTTAAATAATTTATTTTTATGAAGAATAAAATACAAAAATATTAAATAAATCAGAGTCTAATAAATAAGATAATAAATACGAGTTTATAATCAATCTATTTTCTGTTATCAAATTTCAGACATTTCACTGGAAAAAAAGTGTAATAATTCAGATTAAAAAAAAAACCATTAAAAGCATGTATCGTTCGATATGTGCATGTTTTATTTTGTTTTTAAGAGAAGAATGGTAACCTTTTGCACATAATTACACGTTACATTTTGACCACCAACTAGAGAAATGTACATTTAGCAAGAAAATAGACTGCAACATACGCATGCATTTCAGTACAAAATATTTGAGTATTATTTTGAACCTCGAAATAAATAAATAAATAAATAAATATTTTTTAAAAAGTTAATAATTAAATTACTAAATAGTTGTTCTCTATAATGAGAAAACAATTAACTTGAAAGTAAGAATATTTAATGTTACCTGCAGAATGATTGAAGTCTCAGAACTTTTTTTAATTGATAGCTTTAATCATCATTTAAAATACTATCAATACTTCCAAGCAATAAATACCGTTTTAGTCAGCTGTTTTAATGTTTAAAAGTTTTAGTTCATATTTTAATGTTGAAACAGTAAAATTTTTATCTGAAAGATATTCCCTTAAGATGAATTCAGCTTTGTAAAAAAAAATATCTTCCTCATCGCGTAAGCTCTAGCACGTTAATCGAAAACCGGAAGTAAAGAATACCAATTGTACATGTTGCGCCACCTAGCGACAAAGTTTGTCCCAAGCATGCCCTATTACCCAAGGCTCGCGACCAGTCTCCCCACCCCTTGCCCATTCCTTCATTCATCGTAATTCAGAATCAGGCACATTTTTTTGTATTAGAAATAGTTGAAATATATGTAATAACTGCACTTTCAAATAAGCGTTGAGGCAATTCTATGATTTAAAAACACGTTTCAAGTTTTATATTACTCTTCTGTTTCCATTCATAGAATGTAGAATTTTTCTTCGAGCATCATAACTGACATTCATTAAACATTGCGTTAAAAAAACTAAAGTAATCCAAGTTACTTAAAAAATGATTGCAAACTGGTTTATATCCAATTTGGATATCGAAGCTACCTACTCCATAACATTTAAAATTTCCTACTTAATCATCATTAGTTATTATTTGTGAAAAAATTCTATTTTTTAACTATTTCTATTTATTAGCACTTTAAGTAAAAAAGTAACATGTTATTAGAGCAGATTTGAGTTGGAGAACTACAATGAAAGTAATCTAACTCAATTCAACGATAAATAGTTTATTATCACTCCTAAAAGTGGTAATATTGTCAAGGGCATGGCTCAACTTTCCAGAGAAGCCCTTTCTAGTTTACAGATTTTTCATTTATTTTTAAAGGAGGGGGGGGGGGGAAACATTTGATCTTATTCCCTTCTCCCAACTTTTTTCTTGCAACACCTGCTATGGAAGCTGCCTTTATTTTCTTTATTATTTAAAATTTTACCTTTTTCAAGAGTATGAAAGACTGCTAGTGTTATAAAGTATAGATATAAAAATATTTTTGAAAAAAAAACTTTGAAACGACTTCGGAACTTCACTCGGCAAGTGCTCTAAAAAGTAAAAAATAATTTTATTCTTTGAACACCATCGACACTACATTTAAACATAAGTTTTGAAGTCGGCGCAAAAACACTATATAGAATCATACGAAACTATAATTTAACTATATATATAAATTGCAATGAATCCAGGTTCTTTAATCGCTTTCGCATACACTACATTGACAACCACATATTTATGTAATGGTACAAATATTCAGTTCTTAATTTTCAATGGTTTCTCTGAAAAATGTTAGCAAAATGTAGTTAAACATCATTTCACCTATAGTTTTTGCACCGACTTCAAAACTTATGTTTAAATGTAGTGTCGATGGTGTTCAAAGAATAAAATTATTTTTTACTTTTTAGAGCACTTGCCGAGTGAAGTTCCGAAGTCGGTTCAATTTTTTTTTTTTTTTTTTTTCAAAAATATTTTTATTTTATTCTTTTTAGTGTAAATGTACATATGAAATAAGGTATAATGTTTCCATTACAAAACTTCACCAAATTTGCTTAAGTAAATGCTTCATAAAATAAACTATGCAAGGAAAAACAAGAAAGGAAGTATCAACGCGTCTAAAACTTTAAACGATTGACACTAAAAAATAAACCTTGTTATTCTCTGGTATTTATTTGTGTACTAGTTAAATCAAAGGCTAAATATTAACGGCTTTTCTACTAATTTATATTTCAAAACAACACTAGATTCTCGCGGTTTATAAAATTTTACGACGTATTCCTACGTGGCCCGCTAATGAGTTTCATGTTTGCTTCAGTTAAGCCTTCATTCAAAATTTGCATTATCATTATAATAACTGTTTCATATCAATCACGTTTTGTAACAATGCATTTCATATTTAATCATTTAGGACAAATCGCTTTAAATTTGAGCAAAAATTTGGAGAATTTCCTCACTTTCTTCAGAATTCCTTTATCAAACCGTATGTAAATTAAGACTAATAAAACCTGAAATATTACGAATCAATTAGTACCTGGTACTACTTTCAGTTCGTTGGAGTTCAGGAGAAAAAATCAGGATATAGCAAGATACTCGGTTTAAAATTTTCAAATGAACCATAGAAATGAATTTCATTATGCAATCCAGAGAAGCCTGGCGTTCAAAATGGTCATTATTACGATTACTGTGATCCCAATTTCTTTTTCGAAAGATTTCTGCAGGTTCCCGTTATCGAACCCGGACCACGAGAGGATGGGACCAATCGGAAAGAAAGACCTTTCTAACAAAAAAAGAATTTTTGAAATCGGTCCAGGCATCTTCGAGTAATCTTATAACATACAAAAAAAAAAAATTCTCCGACGAATTGTATAACCTCCTCCTTTGTTGAAGTCCGTTAAAAACAAAAAGCTTTATTTTGAGAACATGTTTCAGTTCACTGCTCTCCCACCCCCTTTCTTCTCCAGAAAAAAAAAGGCAAGCAGCATGGGTTTATTCTTCATTTTTAAAGAAATTTGAGGAATTATCAACTTTATTTTGTGGTAAAAATAAATGGTAAAAATAATCACTATGAAAAGTTTTATTTTTAAGGTGAATTTCCTTTTCCTGCTCAAGTTAAAAGTGAAATCATAAACATTTTAGGAATTTTAGAACAAAGTTCAAAAAATTTTAAGAATTTTATGACCCTTTTAAAATTTTAGGACTTTTAGCAATTTTAGGACTACTCCTATCCCTGTTATAATAGAAGTAGCGCAATAATAGCAATCATTACTAATTTGCTATTTTATTTCAATAATTAAAATTATTATGCGTTTAAAAGTTTTAATTTATAGCTTTTTCATACATTTGCGAACAGATAAATCAGAAGATAAAATTCGCTGAAACTTATTTTACGATATTAACTCTTTAGGACCGAGAAGGGAGGAAAATTTTTCTACCGTAAGTCCTGAGTTTTTCCATTGAGCGATTTGGAAAGTGGAATCGTCCAAGTCTTAACCCCCCGTTGATCACCGCTGCTCGTTTTCTAAACACTAATTACAGTAGGCGTGGTGAAGCTGTCACCTTAACGCTTATGTGCTTCGGGCGAGTGGACACTCCCGAGAGCTCCGCTTTTACAAGCCGTCTCATCAAGTTTGGTTGATTATCCCTCATTTATTTCCCTTATATTGGCCCATAAAAGTGTCCCATCAGCTCTGAGAGGAATAGTTTGAAAAAAAGAAAAAAAAAATTCGGAATCTGGACATATTATTCTTTTAGTTTAGAATGCCATTTATTAATCGGATTTACATGAAAGATAAACGAAGATACTTGTTTACGTAAATTTTTATTTGTTTCGATTACAAATGTAGTAATTTTTCTTTCTCGGGAGGTAGTCACAAAAATTTGGAATAATATGAATGCTCATTTTACTTCCTATCTGTGTCGAGATAATTTACAATGTAAAAAATAAATGCAAAAATTCTTGGACAAATAAAAGTAAAATCATGATCTAAACTAGCTGTCGTGGCCGTCACGAAACTTTCTTCTATATCTATCTCATGAATTCCAGTTACAAAATAAAATACGTACTCGCCCGAATAATTGGAGACAGCTCCAATTTCCCAATTATCGTAATAACCCTGCAAATGCAGAATCAATGAGCGAAATTGGAAATCATTGCAAAAGCCTTGTTTAGATTAATTGCAAACATTTTATTTGTTAGTAAAAAGAAACTGGCAACAGTTAAAAATTTCAAATCATTGAAAGTTTTCAGCTGTTTTGATAATTAAATAGCGTGAAAGCGATTTTTTAATGAATTAATTTTTCGCATTGTTGACTAAGCGCAAAAATCACCCCACCCACCCCCTGGGGCGATTGGTGCCAAAATTTAATCGATGCTTGCTTCCATATTGGGTTAGTGTTATTCCAAATTTCATTCAAATCTCAGCAATATTTCTCGAGATACAGTAGGTGCAATGACAAAATAAGCACTTTTGATTGCTCCACCCCCCTTTGAGATATTGACACACAAATTGAATCAGCACCTGTACTCAATAGGGTCTACCTATGGACCAATTTTCGTTCGATTCCGCTTGTTACTTCCTGAGATATAGCAATCACCTCCGTGCAGAACACGTGCGATTGCTCCACCCCCCTTAGAGGAATTCGCTAAACAAAGTCAGGTGCACCAGTTCACATAGTGGTACATATGTGCAAAAACTTTTGTTCGATTTCATGCAGTAGTTTTTGCTCTAGCGCGGCCACAAAAACTGGTCACACACATACAGACTCACACACAGACAGACACACAGACAGACACACACACAGACAGACATTTTCCAAAAATGGTCGAAATGGACTCAGCGCACCTCAAAACGTGCAAATCCGTCAAAATTCGACATTCGAAAATTTTCACGAAACCAATACTTTCTTCTATATATTAGATATAAAAGAAAGTAAAAACAATGACTATTTAAAAAATTGTTTCTTCTTTTAATTATAAACTTTACCATTTATGACTTGGGGGGGGGGGATCAAAGGAAGTTTAGTGAATATTCCGGAGCTATTTGTGTAAATATCCGCAGAAAAACTTATTTATTATTCATGTTGTGTTTTAATTCAATTTTTTTGTGTCACAAAGAGTACAGAATAACAGTGATTTACTGTTTGAAAGCCAACCCTTTCTAACAATTGTTTATTATGTTTTATAATTAAAGTCGCTACTAAGAAATAGAAAATGCTGATTTTGCCATATTTTTAACTCCTGTGTTTAAATTACTACTCTTAAGCAGGGGCGGCAAATAAGAGGGGCAAGAGGGGGCGATCGCACCCCCAAATATTTTTCGCAGAATGTTAAAATACGGGTAAATTCAACTTATGTTTTACACAAATCAACGATCAAAAAGGAACTAAAAAAGATTGTCAATTTTCAACAAATATTGATAAAACTCATCCATAAACATATTCTCAAGACTATTTCTCATAACAGAGGAATCTGCAAAAAATGCTCTGAAACAAGTATAACCGGACAAGAAAGGATTTTCAACTTTCGTTGTTTGTAAAATAGCACAAGACGCTGGAAATCGATGGAAAAAAATCTTCTTGCCTACAAACATTGCAGATTAAAACTTGACTATAAGTTAAAAACTAATTTCGAATCACAACATTTTTGATAACTAATAACAAAATAATTTTAAAGTTTGGTCATAAAAATTTAAATTGCTTTAATAACTCCAATTTTTCTTAATATTAAATCCAGTTTAAGAAATCTTTCTTTTAACTAATATGTATTTTAGGATGAGTACTGAGGTGCTTCATATTTAACAAACTTGCCCCCTCAAACGAAATGTTGAAATGCCGCCCCTGCTTTTAAGTACATTGTATTTGATGATGCGAAATGCAAATCATTGATCATCACGCGTGCGAAAGCGAATATCAAAATGCAATTCCGTTTTAAATGCTTTAATTAGTACAACCAATCAGTAGATTTATTGACAACCATTTTATTATTTAGTTAAATGACTGAAAAAATGAAAATATTCATAAAACTCATTATTATTATTTTCTGTTTTGTTGTAACTGAGCAAAGGATAAACTCAACTTTTCAAAGGTGTTTCAGCATTGAGCATTCGATAAGGCAAAAGCATAACGTTATCCTTATCTTTTCTTTCTATTTCTTAGGGCTAAATTCTTCGATTCTTCTGTTCCTTTATAATAACGAGATGGCAGTTGAAAATTACCGAAAGCAATTCATACTGACTATATTCTTAGAATAAATATGTAAAATAGAAATAGGATATAGTGCACCTCAGGATTGTTTGTATTCGTCCTTGGATGAATCCACCTCAAAATTTTTGAAAACAAAAAATGCATGGGTTGTTGCACTATCAAGGATAAGGGAAACGACTTTTTGCATAAAACGTTGTTTGCTTACAATACAAAATAAATTTTAATTTAAAATTTGCGTAACAGCGCCATGTTAAGTTGTGTAATTTGGAAGTGTAAATTTGATTAATAGCCTCCCATTCCCATAGTACTGTTCTTGAATTTAATAAAAGCAGTTGTAAACTAAAAAAAAATCTGCTTGAAACCAAGAACGTTTGAAAATTATTTTAAAAACATGTTATTTTATTTGGTGGTCTGTAAAATTTTATACTGGGGAGAATTTTTGCCGAAATTTAATTTTGCCTTTTCCTACAGATGGAAATTTTTCTGTTACAATTTTTAACACTTATAAATTACGCGGTACCTCCTCCTCTGTCTTTCTGTTTATTAATTGCAGTAGGCATAGTTTTAGTAAGATGCCACCTAAAATCACTGTCCCGTTTCGGGCACTTCCGTATTTTTCGCTATTGCCCTAGTGCTTTTGTCGTGTTTCTTTCATTACTTTATACTTATGTCGGAATGTTGATGCAAGTTTTTTTTTTTTTTTTTTTCAATAATTACTTTTGTTTTTTGGAGGAAGTAAACTAAAAAAATTCACATTTTCACAATTTGTGTGCAAGTTTAAATTTATCACGCAATAATTTAACAAAGAAAATTGATGATGATTAAACTGTCATTCTTTTTAATTTTTAATTACAAACAGTTTTCTGCTTTACATCTAAGTGGATAAACAGATGAGAATAATTACTGAAAGAATAATGTCAAAATACATTTTTGAAAAATATTTCAAATATTTATAGAGGGGCGCTGCTGCAGCCGAAACACGCTTCACTCTTTTACTTTCGAGTATACCGCTGACATGTAGAAATGTCACTCCCGCATTTAAAAAAAAAAAAGGCAACTGAAGGGCCAGGGGGGGGGGGGGAGATGAAAGTGACCGAAAAGCGATTTCGAGAAAAACGAAGAACAGTTTGATTTCTCGTAGCTTCTTACGTAGTTTTTCGAGTTTTCATGCACATTTCGGTCGCTTCTCATCTTTTCCCCCCCTTGTTGTTCAACCAGATGATACTAGTCCTTCATAGCTCCTAGATGGCGCTAATATCAAAATTGACGAAAAAGTGACTTTCATCTTTTTTTCCCCCTGCTGGCCCTTCAAATAAAGAACTAAAGTACATTAAAGGCAGAAAAATTTTTCAAAATGAAATAATTAAAATACATTTTAGACTTGAAATGCTCCAGCGTATAGCTTGTTAAATTAATAAGCTTAAGATGATAAGTAAATATCACAACAACGTTGCTTGACTTTTTCGCTTGAAAATGCAAGATAAAAAAATACAGAAACTTTTTTTAATGTAACATATTATAAAAACCTAAAAGGTGAAATTAAACTTATTATATCTAAATGAAAGTTTTCTTGCTTCGATACAATTTTGCAATCTCATGATTACTGACAGCAATCTTCATATTGAAAAAAATATATACATTTTTCTTTTATAAACAATTAATTCTAAATTAGTGCTAAAAGTAAAAGCAAAATATGCAGAAGCATTTTGCTCTTTTGACCAGCCATCATCTTCACTGGATAACTCGCTTTCGGAACCAGATGCAAATAAAATTGCATTAATTTCTTGTTGCGTCAGCTGTCTGCGACGTTTAGACATAACTAATATTTTTGTTTACCAATACAAAATCTGAACTAAAGAATAAAATCAACTATCAAGAGCAAATCTTTAGTGATACATTTGGCTAGGAGATACATAAAACGACTCGCGTGGTTGAAAAAGCAGGAATGAATGTCCAAGCTTCCTGATTTCCCTGTCTTCCCGAAAAGCGGGCATCTTCACTAATTATTATCACCCATCAATCCTTGGAGTTGCGTTGCCACAGGGAATCGTACATCACTGTCAGTTGTCCAAAAAAGGCGAAGGCGCTTCGGTCCAGAAGAAAGACATCTTTGAGGTGGTCTCACACAGCACGTGCACTTACTTCCACGCCCATAGTTAATGAGTTTGTTTTTTTGGATATCATATTCAGCTGACGCAACAAGACGCTTAACTTTAAAATCAACTTTAATTTTTGAGAATTTTTCCACAATTGTTACTGACAAAGAAGTTTGAGCGTAACCAATAACTTTTATTCTTTAGCATAAGAAATTAACTATAAAGCATTTATTAATGACATAGAAAAAAATATCGAGGATAACGGAAGCTAAATTTAAGTTTTACGCGCAAGTGAGAAGCAATGAATGATTAAGGGAAAAAATAGCACTTTTTAAAAATATATATTTTAAACATATAGTGGCATTATTCGAATCTTTTTTTTTTTCAACGCGAAAAAAAAAATAAGTAAATTATAGTTTAAAAAAATTAAAAAAATACACTTTTGGAGTTAATCAAACTAACATGCTCTTATACATCAAAATGAAACATATTTTAGCCTTTAGAGTTAATAATAGTATTAATATACTACTTTTAAATTTGCTAAGAACGTGAACTTTTTCTTTTATTCAGAGTTACATACCAACAACTGAAACACTAATAATACATCAGCATGTGATACAGTTTAGCCTTCAGTTTTTATATTTACATTTGTAAAGAACGTGAATTTTATCTTTTATTTAGAGTTGCATACATACTGACAAACACACATGTAAAACTAATAAAAGCGTATTTTAAAAAAAAAATGCTTGAAAATTGCAGATATTAAAAATTTCCTTCGTTAGACGGTTATTGACGATAGCCACAGAAGGGTATGTTTCCAAAATTTTCAAAACGCCCAAGTTAAAGTTTTATTTTATTTTATTTTTTTCTGGAGGGGGGGGGGATTTCTTCGAACTAAATTTTAAAGTAATAAAATGAGTATACTTGCACTTGTAGTTGAAATTGATTTTTTCGCTTCACAACAAATCCTGATTGCCCTATTTACTCCTCGATTTGAAAGGCAACAGATTTTATCATTTTTTTTGTACTGAGTCGTTACTAAAAATTTGAAACAGTAGGTTTTAAAAACATTTTTACTGCAATAACTTAAAATGCCAGTTCTGTAAATTATTCACTGTCTGTGTAAGTATAACCATCGATCTGCTCAATTCTGGGTTATTGTGTGTTTCCGACATTGCATGACTGGCAAGTACTGTAAGGAATAATACGTTGGTCAGTAATATATTTTTTAAATTATTTAGTTTCTAGTGGTTACTAAGAGCAACTAAAGTGTTTACAAAACTCCTTACTGATGTTTTCTTCTTTTTCTTTTTATAAGTTTTTGAAAAGGGCTAAATGCTCTTACTAATTATTTAACAATATTTTCTCTTTTTAAATGTTTTTTTTTTTTAATGCAAGAGGATTACTTTTAAGTTACGAAAACTCTGAAAACATATAGTTGGCAAGAAGGGGGTGGGGGATATCTCCGTCAGGGGGCTCTTTTTTGAAAAAAAAAACTATTATTACCCTAGCAGCATCATCTCATCGGCCGATGATCGGCCATTCATCGAAACCCGATGAAATTCTCATCGGCCGATGATCCAATATGTCTCATCGGCCAAGCAGAATCCGAGTAGCAAGATCCGATGAGAATACGATGAGATTTGGAGCAATTTACGAGCAGAACAGTCCCGTGCCGAGAAATTTCATCGGCAAACTTAATTGGAAGGATATCGTTTTCCGATGGAATATAGCTCGGCGTATTTTCATCGGGAAAGTTGATCGGAAGGATATCGCTTTCCGATGAAAAGTAGCTCATCGAAAACCGTGCTCGGATACTGATCGGAACGATGTCATCGTGCGTTACAGGATCAGTTTACGAGGAGTTTGTTGATCGGCTGAGCAAAATCCGATGAGTTGATGCTACTTGGGTAAAGTACTTTACAAATAACAGTAAAACTTAAATATTTCAATATTGCTGCACCGTTAGATATAGTGCGGAGCTGGTTAGTTGAGCTATCACGTTGATAATGTTTACCTGTATTTGGAAAAGGGGGCGGAGGGGGGTGGAGGGTCAACTAAAATCGGGCGCGTTATTCCTGCAAATTAAATTTGGAATACTTTTGCAAAATTGCAACGAAAATACCCTATTTCAACTCGGCACCTCCCAACCACCCGTCTCTATTATCTGAAGGAAAGATAAACAAATGTCGTAGCTCAGCTTATCACAGTCAGGGTCAGGGCCCTGCTCCACATCAACGTAAAACACGACCGAAACCGAAGGCAGAAACCGAAAATCCGGGTACTTTCCATAGGAATACTATGTAATCCATTTTACGTTTCTGCTTTATTTTTCTGCTTTACGTCAATGTGGAGCAGGGCCCTTAGGCTATTCATAGCACAACTCACAAAAATCTATATTTATTTCTAACACTGAACTGAACTCTTTGAGATATCATGGTTAGAAATTTTTAACAATTGATGCGACACAAACACAAGATATCTTTTATTTCTGCAAATAGATCTTTTATCTGTACAGATTGATACATATGTAATATAAAATGTTACTTTGAAGTACTATGTTTTTCAGCTCAAAAGGCTATCTTTCTTCATTTTTACCCGAATTGTCCTCAAAAATGAAAAGGCAATAAATGCTGAAGGTAATTGTAAACATTAAAACTGGTTCAATCATGTTCCGAAAAGTTTTAAAAGTGAAGACACATTTCATAAAACATTAACCCCACCACAAGCTATTTTAATGTGGGATTTGGCAATACTTTTTTACAATGAACTTTTATTAAGTTTTGTTAATTCTGAGAAATAATAAACGTAATCTAATCATGGAATTGTTGCAACCATATGTAATGTATGAAAATTCGTCATATTAGTGGGGGAGGGGACAGGTTTTAATCTGAATTCTGCATGGACTGCTTTCAGAAATATCTGTATCCTTAGCAAGATTTGTTTCAATATCTCAAGAGTATAGAAATATCCCACCTCCCCTCCTCTCAAAAAGCAGGGGCCTCAATATGAGGCTGAGCTTCTCCTACCTTCAGAAGTTAATCGAGCCCTGTATACACAGAAAATCTTAAAATAATTTTCGAACATTTTTTGAACTCGAACACTTGCCCCAAAATTTTTGAACACATTGAAGCACAGTTTTTTTTACGAAGTTTACCGAGCAGTTATTGTTCTGAGAAGTATTTAGTTCAACACAGTGGTTTATGCTTAAAGTTTTTAGTCACGCATTTCAGAACATTTTTTAATCACTCACACTGTCTCCTATTTTTTACAACACTTCTAAGCACTATTTGCGTGTCTTTCTAAATGAAACACTTATAGAATACTTTTCTGTTCATAAATCCGTTGGTTTTTACAATATTTTTTTTTTGCTATATCCATTTTATAGCAAATTCGACCTGTTAAAGATCTCAGCAGATGTGCTTAGATGCTTTCGTTGGTCAGATTTGCATAGCGCACGTTGCTTTTGAAATTCTATAACTGGAAAGAAATAAGTAGGTACTTTTAAATACTAAAATAAAATTTAGAAAATAAAGTTAATGGATGCAAAATAGTGCAAGTAATTCAATACGCATGATTCAAGGTTTGTTTCAACTCTGAAGCATATGTATGCAATTATTTGTGCTTTATTCAAGCTGTTTTGCATTATTTTAAATCAGTATACATTACGCATAAATTTATAAAAAACCGGAATAATGTTTGTTTAAAAAACATGGTATAAAAATTTGTGAAATTAAAAGTGCCGGTAATTCAAACCAAACGCAATTTTATTGCAATGAATTCGTTTTCTCTCTTTTTTTGAGGAAACCACACGATCTGCAGTCATTAGCAGCTATCTTTTCATTCAATTGTTGCTATCACTTGCTCCGAGGCCAGCGGAGAGAAGAAAGAGTCGTCCGTAGGGGGTCTCACAGCAGGGGTCTTTTGCTACCAACCACCCCTATGTTCTCTTAAGTGGGCCGGATTCGGCCGGCCTCGGCTCTAAGCTACAAAGCCGGTATCGGCCGGAGCCGGCTTTAAAGAGTTAATGGTATACTATAATTGAACACATTACTTTTATATAGTTTTACATAAGCCGCAGCCACGAAACTCATTTCAGTCTACTTTATTCAAAAAGCAATCTGTCGATGACAAAGCTACCTTCTCTTTTTTTGCTATGTTTCCACAAACTAAGGACGAGTACTTGACTCCCCCACTGGTGGTTCTTCCCTCGAAAAACGTCTTGCGGCTTAATTACTTTCCTCAGCTTTGACGAGAAAGCGGAGTAGCTGCACAACGTAGCGGATCCGTATTGGCAACTTATTGTCTCTAAGACAGCCGCAACGCGCTTTTCGCCAAAATTGTTTCGCCAAGCTTCTCCTAAATGTTTCCTTTTTGTCATACGCGGGCAACTCTTCGTCTCTCGGCCAAAAAGCATAGGATAAGGCTACTGTGTCTCGTCTGTTCGCATTCTTTAGATTGTGCTGCCATCTGCTGACGGCTCTCACAATGATACATTTTATATTTTGAGATTTTAACTTTATTTTTTACACTTTTAGAAAGAATTACTTCAGATATTTTCTTTTATATTGAGGCTAAAATCTTATGATTTAGTTGGTCAAAATAGATGGTTCATTTGTGTGATGGGAAACGGTGCGCAAACATCGAAGGAAAGTCTTTTCCTTCAACACACAGCATTTTCGCTTGAAGAAAAGTTACCAATCCTATCACTGTAATATCCATAACAAATTATCACGCATGCAGCGAAAGGACGCACGCAGCAATTGACAGAGGTTTTGAATTGAGCATTCATAATACAATAGTTTATGAAGTCATTTTTAATCTCTCCCCCAAAAGGTAATTTGTAACTATACTATTGCACAGAACTTGAAATACCTTTTTTATGGACAACTCACCGTATCATTTCAACGTCATGATGAGTAATTAGTGTAATTGTTATTAATAATTCGTTGGAGGAGAATAACAGGAAAATGTGAAGAGTAATTACAAAAAAAAGTGCCTAAATTTAAAGTTGGCTTTTACATTACTGCTTAATAAGGAAATGCTTTCAAATCAACCATGATGAAAAGAGAAAACACATTTGTAGACTGATTTAATCCTTGATCGTAATTGGCGAACCGTCGAAAGTTTTTTTATTGTTATTTTGATATTAGCCATGCATGCGATTATGCGCATTCCTTTTAAACTGCAGTCGAATGTTACAAAAAAAAAAAAAAAAAAAAACTGGGTGATTGTGATGGAGATAAACTGTTTACATATCGTCGCTTTGGTCGTTACAAGTCGAATCGCGATATAGCGCTACTGTATTTTTGTTTGTTCGTACTGTAAACATTATTTATTTATTTATTTAGAACTAGTGGATAGGCCCGGCGTCGCGCGGGTGATGCAACACGCGAAATCGAATAAGGCATTTTTTGTGACAACGTGGTCAGTTCAAACGGCGTGAAGGACAATGTAAAACCAAACTTAAATGCGTTATTTATCTGGGATGATTTTCTAGAAAGCTGCGTTTCTACTTTTGAAAAAATAAAAACAGCAATATTATATCGTCGGTACCATGCTAAAATAACGAATGTGAAAAACCGCGTTTTTCAAATTCGAATTTTACAAATAATTAAAATGATACCTTCAAACGATTGTTTTACACTTAAAGATACCTTTAACAATTTAAAAATTGAAAATAACCAAACAATGGTGGAAAAAAATTATATTCAGTGTTTTGGCTCTCCTGAAAAGAACCAATTTTCACATTCGTAATTTCAGCATGTTGCCGACGATATATTCAAGGGTGAATACTCACGACAGAAACATTTCTTAACTGTTTGAATCGAGAGACGCCTCAGAAAACCAGGCGAAGCAAAGACAATATCGCAAGCAAAATTAGATATCGGGGGGGGGGGAGGTTGAGATGAAGCACTTAATAAAGGATACAGAAAGCCTCTAAAAAAATTACAGATTTTATGCAGAAGTTTCAACTAAAATTGCGGAATAAAAACTGTTGTCAGTTGAACCATCCCCCTTTTCGCACTGATGATGGGGCTTCATTTGTAATAGCCTCAAAATAGCTATTTTCTAGAGTTTTCAAGCTCTTTTTTAGTATTTTTTAAATATTTTATTTGTACTTTTGAACACGTTGTCTTATGTTTTTAACTTCATTAATTGTTCAAAGTTTTCGACTGCTTTTCTTATAAAGAACTCCCTGTCTTCTCTTTTTCTAATTGGTTTCTTGATGTGCTTAGTGAGGACACAAATTGTGAAATTTTTAGCGAAATTAAACGTGTAGTTTTTGAGTCTGTACAGGACATACATACATAGGTGCATTCATACATGCATTCAATTTTTATATTTAAAGATAAGATATTAAAGAAAATAAATAAAATTCTTTGTTTGGAGTAGTTTTTCGTCATTATTATTTTTTGTTGGAATAAAGAGTGGCTTGCAAGCGACCCCTCTTGTACCCCCTTTAAACACCATTATTCTAGCTATTACCGGGTCAGAGCGGAAAATTGGATTGAAGAAGGTTGCAATCACAATAATGTAGTAGACGACCGAAATGTCTAATATGTCGCGCCTACCAGAGCGCGAGAAGTCATGCCAAGTCCGCCAAATGTGCTGCCCGTTATGAACCAGCTGAAAAAATAAGTCATATATGCTCCCGTTACTGTGCAGAAGCTCTGATCCCCCTACTCCTTTGTTTCATTTATGAAAAAGCTCTGGCAGCTTTCTTCCTTGCATAAGCTCAGATAAGCATAATTTCTTCTCTGAACTTGCCAGACAACTGGCGTGATACTGTTCTCCTTTGCCAGATCTCACAAATGATACATTAGACCCGAGTCGAAGTGGATTTAACAATGTGAGCTTTTGCTATAGATTCACTTTTAATGACCGAAATCTTAATCCTTTCGTTGCCATTGGATATGTATGAACCAGTATCGGCTACAGGATTCCCTATTAATGTTCGAATCTTGCCTCCGACCTCACCATCGGTCAAGGCTTTCTTGAGTGCTAGTTTACAATTTAGCTCTGTAATCGATGTATTATGCTTTTCTGTCTTATTTGTTTGCATGCCACAAACTCACTGGTAGCTAAGCACATTCGAAAAAGAAGAATATGGTTACCTTAGTGCAAATTATAAATTGCAAATTTTTAATCCAACGTTTTTAGCATTGATACGCAGGGAAACTGCAGACACTTGTTTCGGCGTTACAAGGAGGGCCTTTTTCAATGCGAAAAATTGGGAGCTTATGGATGCACAGAACTCCGACAAACCCGCTTTTGTCGGATGTCTGTGCATCGTGTGGGGCGAAAAATAAAAAGTTTTTCAGATCAACTTCTAATAGTTGCCAAAAGTTGTCTTTGGTGATAGTTAACTTTTGTGAAAAATTTGAGAAAAATCGGTCAATATCTTCAGGGTTCGCTGCGATCGCAAAGTTTTATCATAGCTTTTTTCGGGATTTTGTGGTTAAAATATGAAAAATAATGCCGTTAGCTAATCTTATTGCATTTTTTTTACTCATGAATTATATTCATGCATTCAAAGCATATGAAATAACTCACAAAAAATATTTTATATGATATACCAGCGGGTGACCGAGCTCCGCTCGAACAAAACAGGTATCGAAGCTACCTCGAAGACTTAAATTTTCAATTGTGATTTATCAAAATAATACATGCCATAAGAAAATTTGTGAAACCATTGGTGAAAAGGTAACCGGTTAAAGTGCACCATTGTAAACTATTCTAAACAAAGTTAGAGTTTGGAAAGGGAACTATTCTATACAAAGATAAAGTTTGAAAAGTCATAGGAAATAAAATGTAATTGATAATTAAAAAATATACAATTAAAGAAATGGTACAAAGTGAGCAGTGATGCAGCAGATTATAGTGTGTTGAAGACAGTGAGCATATTATAGTGTGTTGAATTTCAATATTTTTGACAAATTTATTTAGAAAAACCAAATCTCGTGATTCCTCGTGGCCCAAAAACCCCAGACCCCCAAGTTTACCGGAGTTAATTAATTCTGGGGCGATTTTCGACTTGGCAACCATTCCTCATATTACCTCTAACGTGTACCAGGGAACCGAACCCGCTCGGTTAAAAAAAAAAAGTTTTGTAAACTTGTGTTTTTTTCTAAAGGGCGAAGTACTTACTTAGATAAACATGAAAAGCATTTTTGAGCCTTTGGTTGCAATTACGCATTCAAAACAGCCGTAATTTATTTTAAAAAACACAACCCTATTTAATCCATGCTCACCGTAAAATCACACCTCATTTCATTTCATTTTGCGCCAAGGACGCGGGAGGGGTTGATGAGAATGGATGCAGAGTCCCTGTTCTCCAGTACGCATTTGGTTCCAGTTGGTTTTGACTTTCACTTCACTTTACACTCCAGGTCCCCCCCCCCCCCGTCATTACCACAACTCGATTTTTAACCGGGATAGGGCCCTGAAGAGCGCTCTGTTCATTTTTGAAGAAGGCGCAAGGACCGAGTAAACCCTTGGCCCGATCGACCCGAGACCCTCCGGTTACGAGTCCGACGACTTACCGAATGGACTACCGGGGCCTCAGGCCCCTATATAGACGAGCCGACGCATCAAGATTACCACTTTGGATTCAGCGTGTGTGTGAGGATTGTCTTTTCTGACCAGTTATCGCCTTTTGGTAACTTTTTACGTAAATTTAACAAAGCTTGGCCCGAAATTTTACTCTGGTAACCCTAATTCCTCAACAATGAAAAATGAAAGTGAAAGTTAATGAGTTGGATCCAAAGTGGTGAAACTTAAGCTTGATGCGTCGGCCTGTCTATATAGCGGCTCTACCGCTGTCCATACCCAATTCTAACTTTATTTTGATCGATCTCTTTTAAATTTCAAAAACAATAACAATTCTAACGTGTTGCCAAAAATTATTTGCCAAATACCATAAAAATATAAATTTACGCTAAAGTTAACACGTGGTTGCTATGAAACAGTAACAAAAAGAGTAATCATAAAGAAAATGGCGTAGTAAGAAATCTTCTCAAACTTTTAATGAGTCCTATCTGTAACTCCGAACTGTTCGACCGTAGCGCTTCAAAACCGACGCCAATCGATTCCTCTTGGCCAAAAACCCCAGACCCCCAAGTTTACCGGACTTTATTAACCCATTACCCGCTGGTGTTGCGTTGACGCAACGGTCATTATAAAAAATCATAAAAAATTCGCTATTTAACTAATTTTTGTACCGATTTCAGTTTTAGGTTTAAGAACAACAACAGAAACCTGTTTCGTATAAAAATTGACTCAAACAATTTTTTTTATATGCAATAAAAATTGTGGTTCTAACATAGTTTTTTTTGCTCAAATTTGTGATCTATTTTTCAATCAAAAAAGTTAGAAATGAAAAAAAGTTCGGGTTTATATCTGAAATACTCTTATTCAAGGTCACTTTTATAAAAAAAATCCACTCAGAAATTGTTTCTGTGGGGGAGGGAAGGAAAGCAAAAGCAGGTGTTGCGTGAGCGCATCGTCAGCGGAAAAGGGGTAGTCAGACTCTCTGTCTCAACTGCTTTTCCGAAAGCATAGATTTCATTTTTATTCTGTGCGTTTTCACTCTGCAAGGTTTTTTTTTTTCATCTCCGCCTTTTGAAATGACCAGAACAAGATATCTTAGTTAAAGAAGCATTAGAACAGATTTATGAAAAAAAAATAAAAATAAATAAAAACTCTGCTGATGATGATTCGAGGTTCTACTTACGGTAAAATTGAGCCTGTAAAGAACGTTTCTCGCTACTGTAGAATTCAGAAGAAAAAGGTTTCTGTTCTTCAGCCTTGTATCATTGAGCAATGTAACATGAAAATTGGTAATGTTGATTTGTGCGATAGTCAAGTTTCAAATAATAGAATTATAGACCGAGAGAAAAAGTGATTTTTCAATGTTGCGCAAACAAATGCTTGGACACTTTCAATGCTAACTTTCAAGACTAAAGAAGGAAACATAGAAAGTCACTGTTGGATTTTGGACGAGAGGTTGCACTTAATGTTTTACAGCCCCCCCCCCCCCCACTTTGATAAATGTAAACAGAAGAAAAGTTCAGTTACAGGACGGCCAAGCAAATTCAGTTTACCATTGCCAGTACCTCGGGGGCATTTTACAGCAAGGTTTACAAATAACAAAAGGCTACGGTGCAAGTATTGCCACTGCCTTATTGTTTCTGAAACCACTCGGGTACACGAGCCCGAGACAGATCTACCCGATTTAAAGCGGAAAAAGAACGGCTTCCGTTTTTACGAGCACCATTAAGTAGGAAGTCCGATTTAGCTCCGAGCGCTCTGTTCTTTTGAACCAGACCAAGGGCCGAGCAAACCCCTGGTCTAGTACCGCCAGAGGTATCGTTTCACTTGGAGGACTTTGTGACCATGACCCTTGTTTTAAGTCGCTCAGCCACCATTAGTAACGACGGTGGATTTTTGATCGGCTAGGATCAAACCCGGGAACCTCCAGTTACGAGTCCAACGCCTTCTAGATCGGGCTGACTACGACTCCATTGCCACTGTCAAACTGTTTATCGTTGCAATGCTTATGATATTGCTCTCTCCCCCCCCCCGATTGCAACGAAGTTTATTATATATGACCTTGGATAATCAGGTTTTTGTTAAATTTAAATTTTATTAAACAAAATTATATGATTTTTTAACAATAAATTTCACTTTCTTCTAAAGTTCTCTGCACGTTTCAAAACCATATCAAAGCTCATACAAATTTTACCTGGCTAAAACGCATTGAAACTGTTGAATTGTATCAAATAAAACTACTTCGCATCCGTACCCCTTTTCCGCTGACGTTGCGTCAACGCAACACCCTATATTTCTAAATGTAAGTGAAATTTTGCTCTTTTTGCAGCATAATAGTATTGTATGGGCTCAAAATAATAACTTTTATGATTTGTATCAAAAACAAAAAATGATTTCGAGTTTCGGCGGTTAATGGGTTAATTCTGGGGCGATTTTCGACTTGGCAACCATCTCTCGTATTATAGTATAGGATTTATATTTCAAGCATTTAAAAAAAAAAAAAAAAAAAACTTAAATAAAAGTGATTGTTTTTAAATATAAATATATCATATTAAATAATGTTTGTGAGTCATTTCATATGCTTTTAACGCATAAAAACATCTTTTGAGTAAAGAAAACGCAAAGAGACTAGCTAAAGGCATTCTTTTTGATATTTTAACCATAAAATCCATAACAAAGCTATGGTAAAACTTTGCGATCGCAGCCCCCCCTGAAGATATTAACCGATTTTTCTCAAATTTTGCACAAAAGCTATCACCAAAGACAACTTTGGCAACTATAAGAAGTTGATCTGAAAAACTTTTTATTTTTCGCCCCATCATACTGTGCACCCATAAGCTCCCAATTTTTCGCATTGAAAAAGGCGCTCCTAGTAACGCCGAAACACGTGTCTGCAGTATCCCTGCGTATTAATGCTTTAAAACGTTGGATTAAAAATTTGCAATTCACGTTCTATTACTCTATTCCAATTTGTACAGTCATAGAAAAAAAAAAAAACAACGAAACACTCTAATTATTCAGCTGCTATACATGATAAGAAAAAAAGAAAGGTGTATTCTGACATCGATTAAAGTCTTCTTTAAAACTATGTGAGTTAAGTTTTGAGAAGGGGCTATAAACAAAGTGAAATGAACTTTATGTCTGAATTTTCAAATGGGAGCCCCTACATTTGGTTACATAATTAGGCACGGTGGGCCAGAGGTAAGCTGGGTACCAAGCGGCAAAGCTTTAGTACCAGCATAACAAAAGTTATGACCGACCAACGAGTTAGGGAGCACCACATTTAAAATGCTACTTTCAAAGTTATAGTTTACAAAGAGTAGACAAGTCATATTTTTCAAAGAAATTAACGAAGCTAATCGCTATAGAACGTTTGCTATTTGTAATTAGTTAAAAATTCTCGGGTTTGTTAAAGTTAGAATATGTTTTGAAACCTAGGAGAGAAAACCCAACTGTAAGAGTTCAAAGGAAAAATGCAACATTCCATCTTTTTGATCAAACAAAGATAGATGCGCACTTTTCGCTACGCACTAACTCAGGCAGTACATACTTTCTGAAGAGAGGTTACGTTTTAAAAGTGTTTGTATTTATATGAACTACTGTACTAGGATTAGCAATAATGTTAAAATGTGTTTCCGAGATGTCACACTTTTCTGTGAAAATCAAGTATCCACGTAAAAAGTTTTCTGAATTACTGCATGTTGCATAAAAGCAGATTTCTCACTAATGGACAAAAAATTGGATCGTCTACCAGTTTTAAAATATACTCAGCAGTTTTATAAACCCTCTCGCTTTCAACGAATAATTATTGTTGAAAACTAAATACAATATAAAAACGCTAAACGCATTCTACAACTAGTAGATAAGTGTATCTCTCTTTCATTACATAGAAATTCCCTGCTGTTTTTTCAGATTGCACAGTTGTATATGGGCCCTAAAATGGACGAAAAATGGTTCTTTTAGCATACTGTGCATTTAGCATATCTTAAAAACTACCGAATAATTTGAGCTCCCATTTTGGATTCTGCTTTGAAACTACTTCTAGATTGTTTCTCCATCAAAATATTATATGGTTCCAGATCATCATTTTTTCAAATATTAATTTCATAATTCATAAAAAATTCAACGTTTTTATTGTTGATTCATACTTTGATATAAAAAAACAATCCTTGCCGTAACTAACGTGGTTTAGGCATTATATGCACAAGTATAAAAAATATTTTTAACATTACGGGACGGTGTTTTCTCAGTTCAATTGTGAAGCAACGGCTGGAGCAAATTTAAAACGATTTGGGAAAACAAAGGAAAATGATGTTGCTGATTACAAATATGCGATAAAAGGGGGGGGGGGCATAGAAAACTTTTAAGTTTAAGCCAGTTTTTATATGAAGACGACCCCTTAACAACAATTTACCAATAGAAATTTGTAGAGCACATTATTCCTGAAAAAATAACATATAACACTTGTCTCTTGTATTAATGGCCTTCGAGTACGAGCGAGTGTTTCGTTTTTTTTTTTCTATGAGTGTACACTTTTAATAATAACAGAATTTTTCATGCATAAAGTGAAAACAAAAACATAACATATAAGTAGGAGACGCTTGATATGTCAGAATAATACAGTACTTCTCGTCACTGTTCTGAGTATTTTCTCCTCGTAGCTAGAAAGGCTCAAACCATTACCATGTCAAAAAACGGAAAAAGTGTTTCAATTAGACGATGTATTGGTGGTATAGGAAAAAAAACAGGGTCCTATCTTTAAATAAGCAATCTGCTAAATCCCCAAACAAACAATCTGAACCTGTTTACCAGAGGGTTTAGTTTTAAAAATATTACTGATCCTAATACAGCAGTTTATATGCGAATTAGGAATGTTTGGACTTCCCCAAAGAAGATAAGTTCTGGCTACACCAGTTTCAGAATCAAGCACTTCTTTCGTATGATCCGTCTTATATATATTTTTTGCTATTAGGATTAGCAGTTCGTGCTACTATTATTGGTACACATAATTGAATGATTCATTTCAGGAAAAGTACAGGAAAGTCTGAAGCATAACCATAAGAGGATGACGTAAAAGCATGTTACAAAGTGTTTCCATACATCATTATGGTTTTTTAAATTAGAAATTGTTTCGACGCAGACAAGAAAGGCACGGGAGAACTTATCAAATTCAGAGACTGGTGAGTGTCTGGCTGTCCGCCGGACTGGTAACCGAGAAAAAGTGGGCGGAGCTACGACGAGACTTGATTTTAAGAGAGTTACGTTCGTATTTTGGAGGTTTCCAACCATGAGAGGAGAGACTTCTCGCTTTACTTGCAGGATTAATTTGTTTTATTCGGGGGGGGGGGGGGGTTGAAGCAAAGGTAAGAATCCTTGAACTCTATTTACTCATTCTTATGCAAACAAAATTCAAACATTGTAACATATTTCTGATCGTGAAAATTAAGAATTTATTTCGCTCTGTTGTGAAAAATGAGGAGAGATTATTTTATTTAAAAAAAAAAAAACGATGAAATTAAAGAATGTTGTATAATGAATTCATCCAGAGGCAAAGTATGAAATTTCAACCCACATCAAATAAAATTTAAACAAAAATCAACTGAACATACTGACAGAAGCACAGGGCCACTTTTTCACACTATTAGAAATTAGATAAAAATATTTTTGGAAAAAAAAATCGATCCGACTTCAGAGCTTCAGTTGGAAATTGTTGCAGAAAAGAAAATAATAGTGTTGTTCTTTAGACACCATCGATACCTTTTTTGCTGTCGGCACAAACACAATATGCAGAATCATGCGTACTGAAACTCAATTACAAATATAATTTTAATTAATCCAGATTCTTTAATCGCATTCGCGTACATTACTTGACTACCACAAACTTATGTAATAGTACAAATAATTCGTTCTTAATTTTCAATGTTTTTTCTGAAAAATGCAAATTATAGGTTACGCATCATTTTACCTATCGTTTCTGTACCGACTTCAAAATTTATGTTTAAAATTAGTGTCGGATTGCGTTCAAAGAATAAAAATATTTTTACTTCTGAGAGCAATTTTCAACTAAAGTTCTGAAGTGTGTTTGATTCTTTTTTTAAATTTTATTTTCTATTGTTTTTAGTGCAAATGTGAGGGAATGTGAGGCAAAGTGAAATAGTTAAGATGGCTGACCTATTTCAAAATGAACGCATCAGAAATTTGTTCTGAAAGTTATTGTACATTAAGTTTGAATAATGTATTTTGTGTGACAACTTGCATTGAAATATTATTTTTCACTTTTGGCAGCTATTTTGCACCTTTAAAAAAAGGTAGAAAGTTTCCACCTTAAAAAACCATAGGGCAAAGTGAAAAATGCATTATTTTTACCATGAAAAAATGTTCTATTTTATGATTAACAGTAATATGCATCAAAAAGACATGTAAACAAACGAATAAATGACTTATCGATGGAAAATAAACGAAAAAATAAATAAGCAAATTAATGAACTCATTAATTCATGAGAAAAAGAAAGAGTGAGAATAGAATAGAAAACAAATAAGAAAATAAGTGAACGAATGAAGAAATAAGTGAATTAATAGGTAAAAGAATGTAAATTAATTAATAAATGAATACGTACGTGATTTTAAAAATGAATGCCTTAGTAAACGAAATAAACTATTTCACTTGCCTTGCTTGCACTTGACAAATTTCATTGAACATTTAAAATCAAAATTCGCTTAATATAAACGAAATAAGTACTGTACCAAATACTAGTAGATCTCAATTAATCCTTGAAATGATAATTACAATCAATTTATAGGTTTCAAAACAAATTTATTTTTTTGAAAAAAGACGAATATTACAATAAGTGTATCAAGTTTTTAAAAGGACTTGTATAATTTTTTTCGTTGATCTTTATATCTATCTAGTTGTTGACAGGAATAGATTGTTTGTCTGAGGACTTTGTTAAAATATTGCTAGAAAGGTGGCGCTACAAACTGAAAATATTTTACCATTTCACTTTGCCCCCACATTGCATCACTTGTGTTACCATCTACATACATATATTTTTTTTTTCCTGATTTTTCTCTTCATGTTAACTGGTTAAAATATCTGTTAAACAAAGGAGACAGTTGTTTACTCATAGCGCTTTATTTCGCTGAAATACAACATTCGAAAATCTGGCCTCATGCATGTTGCATGACAAGCATTAAGCTCTAGCAGTTGTGCAAGTGGCGAGTGCTATCAAGGCAACTAACTGGTACTTCGTTACAGCGCCACCTGCCAAAGTATCAATTTAAAACAAATGTGCAATTTATAAAATAAATAATTAAATAATATGGTTCAAAATCTACTAAGTTTGAGCAGTTTCTCAACAATATCGTTCGTTCACATGTGCCTATGTGCCCCCTTCTCCCCTAATTGAAACAGAACTTTGGGAGCAATAGTAAAGTAAATCTCAAAATTAATTTAATTATTAGCCAATTAATCAAAATTAATTGGCCAAGTACAAATTTGCCAAAATAGTGTATGCACTTGTTGGGGAACCCCTACTTTAATTAAGATAACTTTTTAATTTTTTCTCATCTAAATTTCGTGAAGTTCCCTGCGCCCTCTTCTCTCTCAGTCTCTGCTCAACATCCTCTGAAATGATTTGTGTGCGTACGCCGTTGCCTCCCGTGACCTCTCATTGGGGCACTCCTGATCTTCACCAATGTATGAGAAGAGACTTTCCTACCGCTTCCGCCCAAAACACGTCCCTCTCAAGTCAATTTCAAAATATATCCACCGCCCCCTTACTGCCCAAAACATGTTCACCTCCCCTTAACATCTTCCCATCGCCCACCGGGGGGCGGTATTGCCCCATTTATTCTGCTAAGTTTCCGACGAATAAGTTGCAACCAGTTTTTTATATCAGGGAATTGTAATAACAAACTGAACCGCGGTTCGTCGGTTGCAATCAAAAAAACTCGAAACCATTTCGCGCACAGCTGTTCTTCGCGTGTTAAATCGCTCGAGGAGCAGACAGATATGAGAGGTTGAAACAAACCTTTGAAATTTGTACGGCGACCACTTTTCAGTCGCTGCGAAAGCGATATTTTATGAAAAGAGTACTATACGAAGATGCTTAGAACTTTTTATTTATGAATATATCAAAATGATTTAAAGACCATTTGGTCGAGCAGTAAAGGGTCCAAATTTCTATAACAGTCATTTTTCTGACAATTATTAACAAATTTGAGAAAAATTGGCTCAAAAGTAGAATTTTTCACGTGAAATTTTACATTTTTAGCATAAAATTGTAATGGAAGGAATTAAGATTCATCCTTACTTTTTTTTCTCGAATAGATATCTCATAGGACTATTTCTGAGAGCAGTATGAAGCATTTGAAGAAATTCCTTTTTTTATATATAATTGGTCAAACTTGGCTTCTTGGGGAAAAGATGCTGAATTTGATATTTATAACTTGAAAAGGGACTGAATGAATATCTATCCAAATTTAACTGGATAATCTTTTTATAATAGTAAATATGTTATGAATAAAAATGTTAAGAGTGATATCTTGGTAGTTTCCGAAATATAGAGCCTCGAAGTTGTCTGAAAAATCGCATTTATTTTCAAGCCAAGAAATCGTCATAATGCAAAATTTATTCTTCTCATAATATTAGATGCGTTTTTTGAGGTATAAACTAACCCTTTTTACGAAAATATATAATATTAAATTTACTTTCCATTTTCTGAAAGAAATAATTCAGATATTTCATTGTAAAATTTGCAAGTATCGATTGCGAAATACATAACAAGCGAAATAAGAAATTTTGAGATAGCATCTTCTATTTTGACTTAAAAGGAGGCAAAATTCTTGTATGTCGTACTACTGCTACAATTTTGAATTTTTTAGCTCCTTGAATCCGGAAGAACTCGGAATGGGCTCAAGTCGAGATTTCGAAACTGGAAAAGGGACCATATTTTTTCCTGGATGTATGGATCAATGCAGAATGAAAACCGAGGAATCGGATGATAAAACATGATTTGGTGTTGTAGGGGGTTTTAACGCTGCGAACTTTTAAAAATGAATGGAAAGTTGTAGGTTATTTTAAAACAATATTTGTTCTTGCTCGGGAGATTTTATGAAGACAGTGAAAACCCAGTTTTCCAGTAGAAAAACTTGTTTTTAACAACTAACTTATAGAAAGAGGCAAGGGGGCGTTCAGAGCGAACCCTTTTACCCCGAGTCCTTTTAAAATTAAGCTTTTGAGGATGCAAGACGGAAAACCTACGTTTCGGGTCAGTGAGAGGGTATAAGAGGACGAAAATACATGCTGAGAAATTGCGACTTGGAGGTAACATTCAAAGCAAGTTTCATGATTAAATAGTCACATCAATTCACAAGACAGTTTTATTTTCCCACAAGACGAACATCAACACAAACACAAGACAAGGAGAGCTGGATCTCCAAGAGGTGCAAACCTAAGTGGGGGCACACTGCGGATTAGGAAGGGGGTTGTTGGCGGTGCTCAACGAATCATAATCAAGTAACCGAGAGTACGCAGGGTACTGTCTGTTTGCGTATTGTGCGCCTGGCAGCCACGAACGCTTCCATTTGAAAAAGGGGAGAAAGGTTTTGGATGCGCACTTCCCGATGCCTTCCGTTTTTATTCGCTTGCTACTTACTCGTAGCATTTCCCCCCTATTTCGAGAGAGTCAGAAAGTCAGAACAGACTTGGCGCGTGGGCAGATTCGACGGAGGTATTGCGAAAAAATGTTAGACAATAATGACATTTATCATGTTTGTTGATGAAGGCTATCTGATCGTAAATGAGTTTGTTGCTGTGGACGTAGAGGGAGTTGTAGAAAGTATTGGCTGTTTTGATAATAAACTTTGAGATTGAAATAATTTACAGTTGGTTATGGAGGTCGACGCCCCTGGCGAATCTCTGACCACGGTTAGCAGTTTGGCAAGTGGCGCGTGCTTTTAAGCAACAAACTGGTACTTCGTTACAGCGCCATCTGCCAAAGTATTAATTAACAAATACGCAAATTATAAAATAAATAATTAAATAATTTCGTTCAAAATCTACTCAGTTCGAGCAGTTTCTTAACAATATCGTTTGTTCAATGTGCCCATGTGCCCCCTCTCCCCTAAACGAAACAGATCATTGGGAGCAATAGTAAAATAAATCTCAAAATTAATGTTATCAAAGCATAAATTTGCCAAAATAGTGCATGCACTTGTTAGGGAACCCCTACTTCAATTAAGATAACTTTTTAATTTTTTTTTCTTTTCCGGTTTTTATCAAAATGCCTTACCTTTCGGCTACAACAATAATTGTAATGCTAAAAAAATTCAATGATGTATATTTGTCATCCTAAATTAGAATTGATTTTTGAAATTCAAAAGAATTTTTCTCATCTAAATTTTCTGAAGTTCCCTGCGGCCTCTTTTCTCTAAGTCTCTGCACAGCCCCTCTGAAATGATTTGTCTGCGTGTACCGTTGCCTCCCGTGACCTCTCATTGGGGCACTACTGATCTTCTCAAATCTATGACAAGAAGCTTTCCTACCGCCCCCACCCAAAATACATCCTCTCCAGCCAGTTTCAAAATATATCCACCTCCTCCTTACTACCCAAAACATGTTCACCTCCCCTTAACACTATCCCACCGCCCACCGAGGGGCGGTATTGCATGAGAACCACCGACAATTGGAATCGTGCACTCTTTATCCCTGCTAAGTTTCTGACGAATTAGTTGCAACCAGGTTTTTATATCAGGGAATAGTAGTAAGTAACTGAACCGCGATTCCTCGATGCTCTAATATGTCCTGGTTTTTTTAATTTCGCGTACAACTGTTCTTCGCGAGTTAAGTCGCTCGAGGAACAGACAGTCATGATAAGTGGCAGAATAAGGAAACAAAGTTGTGCATTATTTTCAATTTTTAAAAACTATTAGCTGATTGGTTAACTGTTGTAATGCGAGGCTGAAACAATAGGGCATGCTAAAATTCCCATAGTTCCTTGCGCGCTGGGTGTTAAGCACTTCCGGTTATTCCACTGCCGTAGCCTACGTGGAATGGCGCTCCGCTTTAGCGGAGCGCGATCTTCGTAGGCTACGCCACTGCTGGCTTCTGCCGTTGTTTTGTCTGAGTAATAGAACATATAAACCTTAAAATGCCATGGAATTGCTGCGTCCCTCAGTGTTCTGCAACCTCCAAAGCTTGTAAGGAATTATGTTTCCATTCATTTCCAACGGATTCAAGTGAAAAAAAAAAAAAAGATAACATCTATTCGTTTTTCAAAACCCCTAGCAAGTACGCGAAAGTTTGCAGCAGGTATTTTAAAGAAAGTGACTTCTTGACCAAGAAAACCGGTAAGTGTATGTCATTTCTGTTTTATGCAATTCAGATAGTGAATTTGTTCTGGTGATATTGATAAAATTAGATACATAGTATTATGTAAATAAAATATAAGAAATGGTCAGACTCGGTTTTTGAATGTTGTTCTTATAACTCCTTGCGTTGCATTATACTATTGTTATTAAAATCTAACTTACATTTTGGCTGACTATTTTAAAATGAACATAATATTGTATAATTGTGATTTGAATTCTACTCAGGACTTCTGGTTCAGGATCGGGTCAATTTCGAAAAGCGAGGGGTCAAAGTGCAATTTTTGTATGAAAACGAGATATTTAGCATTTTTTTTTCGAAATATAAGACCCAAAAAGACATTGTTGACTATATTTGGTAGTTCAAGGGAGGGGTCATGACCCCCATACCCCCCCCCTCTGGATCCGCACCTGTTAAAACGAAACTAAAAAACCAAACCAAAATAAAAATCATGATCTCAAAAAAATTGAAAAGAAATATTGCAAAGGATTTATGAACTGAGATATTTGAATAAAATACCTTTGTGCACAAATCTAAAGTATAAATACAACGTTAAAAAAGCACAAATGCGCAGGGAAACTGTAGACACGTGTTTCGGCGTTGCAAAGAACGCCTTTACCAAAACAAAAAAATTGTGAGCTTCTGGATGCACAAGCTCACATTTTTTTTTTGCATTGATAAAGGCGTTCCTTGTAACGCCGAAACACGTGTCTGCAGTTTCCCTGTGTATTTGTGCTTTTTTAACGTTGTATTTATACTTTATAAAATGTTTGTGTAAGGAGTTAGGAGGGATTCATCTGTTAGTAGTTAAGCTTTTAAAGTATTCATTTAAATATGAGCTTGTCATACAATCCTCTTCAACATTCTGTTTACATTCAGTAAGTCAAAACAGTGTTAAAAAATAAAGTATGTTAATTTATAGGACAAGGATTTGAGGGGGGGAGTCTGCTTTTTAGTCCTTCGTGATGATTTAAAAGTCAAGATGTAGGTGTCAAGATGATTTTATTATAGGATTTTTTTAATGGTTCTTTAAAAAAATTAATAAAGTAATAAAAATCATTTTTTGAAGAAAATAATTCAATGTTCTATGTTATTTTTATTCTTCATTTCCACAGTTAATATAACTCTATAATATTTTCAAATTATTTTACAATTTGATTTCTTTTATAATTTTTTTCTACTGATGGGTTAGTACAATCGAAACTTCGCAACAGGCTTGGAAACGACAAAGCAACCAAACTTGTTTTCATTTACAAATCAATGAATTTAGCTCCTGAATAGAGAAATAATTTTAAAATTTTCAGGAAAAATAAAATTATTGTGATTATCCCGTAGTCTAGTTCATATCTCTCTAACAATTCTGTAGTTGAAGGAGTAAAATATCCAAATTAACATGAAGCATTCTTTATGCGATTTTGACAATTAAAACAAGGAAAAATCCGTAAATTGTAATTAAATACTATTTTCTACTAATTTATTAATTACTCTTATTTACATTTTTAGTTTTATGTATTTTTCAATTTATACATAAAAGAAGAATCGGATTTAGACATCTAACTTGAACAATTTAATTTGTTAGTATCAACCATACTTTATTAATCTTAACCAAAAAAAAATCTATTTAAATAAAACAAATCTGATTTAAAGAAAAAAATCCGATTTTTTTATTTAAAAAAAAAATCGTGATTTCTATCAACCCTGTTTCAATGCGATGAGATAGCGTATGAAATTTTTAAAAGTTAATTTCCAACTCTGTGTACAGCAAAAAGCAAAAAATTGAATGTAGGAAATGTTTTAACAATATTTTGAAAGATCTTTATTCAAAAAACTATGTTCCTTGCATACCTGGTTAGTAATTCCGCTTTATTACCACTTGCTTTAGCTCCGAAAACTTTTAATTTGACTTTTAATGAGGAAACAGTTTCCTTTTCGTCAACCATACCTTTTTTTAAGCTTTAAAATGTATAACGCATGAGAAAGAGCAATTCCTATAATTTATTAGTGTATCGCGTAATGAAAAAGCACTAGGCTCGAACTACCGGAAGGACACAATCCCAGTTGTACGTGCCGCGCTCCCTGGCGGCAAAGGTTGTCCCAAGCATGCCCTATAGTTTAAAAATATTTTATACCTACGTAATTTTTAGGCAACCACTTTTCAGTCGCTGCGAAAGCGATTTTTCATGAAAAGAGTACTTTACGAAGATGCTTAGAACTTTTTTATTTATGAATATATCAAAATGATTGAAAAACCATTAGATTGAGCAGAAAATGACCTATATTCCTTTTACAGTCATTTTTCAGACAATTATTAACAGATTTGAGAAAAATTGGCTCAAAAGTAGGATTTATCACGTGAAATTTTACATTTTTAGCATAAAATAGTAATGGAAGGAATTAAGATTCATCCTTACTTTTTTTTTCTCGAATAGATATCTCCTAGGCACGCCATACGCCTTCAAACGAATATTTAAAACAGTTGACCTCCTTATAGACATTACCATGTAAACAAAGAAAAAGAGCCCATTTCAGTTCAAGAGGTAGCCTGATGTTCCCATTCAGGCGGTAAAAATTCGAAATATTGGAGCGTATTAGGTATGTAGCAGCTTTGTTATGTGTAACTCACATTTAATATTTTTTACAAAATTCTCTAATTTCAGGCCTCTTTTCAGAGCGTAAGTTAAAAGCTCACAAACTTAAAATTTCACGTATTGGTTTGTGATAGGAAGTCACAAATCTTTTGTTCTAATTCTTAACATTCGGTGAAATTAAAAAATGTTTCGTAAATTTTCTCTTTTTTATATTTTTTTTCTAAAAATCTCTAAAATCCAAGCCTCTTACAGAGCAGAAGAGTCACGAAATTTTTCTCACTAATTAGTGTTAGGAAATCATAAATTTTTAGCACTAAATCTTAACATTCTGTGAATTTTAAAATATTTTGTAAAATCTCTCTTTCAATTTTTTTCAAAAAATCTCTTAACTTCAAGCCTCTTGCCAGAGCAGAAGACATTAACTCAGAGTCAAGAAATTTTGCCCAGTAATTAGTGTTAGGAATACACAAATTTTTCACACTAAGGCTAAGTGCTTTGTAGAAATTCGATTTTTTCGGGACACCCTGCTCTACAATGTTATAATTGGCCCAACCGGACAGTCTTTCCGGTTGAGCCATTCCTAATATAGTAATCCTAACAATCCTAACCTTGCCTGCATTTCGGGCGCGAAGTGAGTAATGAGCGTGGGGCAGGTCCCTCCCTCTATTTCCTACGCCTTGTAACTCTAAACTCTTTTAAATTTGTACGTACATTACCAGTCCATTTGCTTTATGCCAGCTGAATCATGTTCTCTCTCTCACCCAAACAGCGAAAAAGAGCTTTGGTCTTACGCAATTTTTTCTCACGATCTCGATCTGAATCTGTATGAAAGTACACGAGAAGAACTCACTTAAAATGATTAATCTTGTTAAACAAATCAAAGGATCTCTTGAAAAAGCTTTGTGTGTAATGTCGCAGTACTCGTGTTGCGCCAATTTAAGAGCAAAGGGAAGTTATTTTTCGAATTTCCTAAAATAAATAAGGATCACTTAAAAGCTTTGTTCATAAAAATAAAATGAGAAAACTTATGGCCAAAAAACATTGTTTTTTGCAGATTATTTCGATGAAGAATGCTTTAAGTATCAAAAGTTCACCAAAAGAACACTATTAAAACAAGGGGCGATCCCAACAAAATTATTTTTTAAGAAAGGAAAGAAAAGGAGAGCTTTAAAATGCTTAAATGCTTCATCGAATCAGAGTGCTGTTTTTTTTTTTTTTTGGAAAATTAAATTCCCCCAAATGTTTTCGTAAATTTTACATAACATTGAAAAATATGAAATCCACAGCTAATGCAAATCAACCCGCAAAGCTCTACAGATAAAAACAGGTTAATAAAGTTAATTTTTTTAAATGTTATGTAAGTTTTGCATAATAGTTTTTCTTTTCTTCTTTTTGCAAATAAAAAAAAATCAATGTAGCACTTCTAATTAGTACAACTATTCCTAACTGGTACATAAATATACAACGCAGACGAACAGAAGTTTTTCTAAAATTACGTGTTGGAAAAAGTCCACGTAGTTTATTGTCTTTATTTTCTCTATGATTATTTGTTATTATTATTACACCATTATTTTCATTCTTTTACACTTCATAAAAAAAGCATATTTCAGCCAAATCTTCATTTTACTACTTCCACATTTAAATCATGTAGCATAAATGAATTATTTAGTGTATATATGAATGTTTCTCTATCCAATATTTAAAAGACCTGAGTCTTACCGTTGCTCTGCGGCGACAATATACTTTGGTTAATATAAGTTGAAAAAAAAAAGGTATAAATCTTCTGTTTCAAAGAAAACTGTGATTTTGTGTGTGTTATTTCAACTGTGATTTTGTAATATTAATCATAAAGCATTCATTTTGCTATTAACCACTCTAATAATATATTTTTTCTTGTGAAATAATTTGTATGTTAAGAAACTGGAAATTTATTTAGCAATGTTTTCTTCCCATTGTTATGCTAACATTTTTCTCAGCACTAGCATACATCGACATCGGTGCGCTCCCTCGCAAGATGTGTACATGTCCCCTCCCCCCTCCCCCATTAAACGATTGACAAAAAAAATTCCCTTGTAGTGCTATTTTTCCGTATTGCACGCCTTGTAAACCTTGTGTGCCCCCCCCCCCCCCGCGTTGTGAGGGCTCTATGTATGCTACTTTTTCTCAGTATACATAAAATAAAAAGTTTTTAAAAGCACTAAACCTGCTGTATGTCGTTGAAAATAAAATTAAAATTTCTTTATGGAAGAATTCAAGAAGCAAATAGCTGAAATATATATATATATATATATATATATATATATATATATATATATATATATATATATTGCTGTAACGCTCAGTTGTAATTTAATCACCAACATATTGTTATTTATTACCAAAACTTTTACTGTTTTATTCAGTACTAATTTATTGCTATGTATAAAATGCATTTGATTTAAAATTTTGGTAGTATGAAACATCACTAATATACCACCTAACATTTACACTATTTACTTGGATGGTACTTTTATGAATGAAGTCTAAATATCCTCAGAGTTTCGCAATGGCAGAATTAAAATTTCTTAAAAACAGACTGCATAAATCTATGATTGAGTACACATTTAATAGTTCTACAGTAGATGCAGAAAACAAATTATAAAGCTCATTTGATTATTGAAAAAAAAAAAGAAAGAAAGAAAGAAAAGAAAGAAAGAGCATAACAGAAGTTTTACATGATTTCCTATATTTTTTCTCACAAAACCCACGGTACTTTTAATTTTATTTGCACAATATATTAACACAAAAACGTGTTTGTAGGAATGCATATATTTTAGAAAAAGTCAATTTCAGTTTAGCAGATAGTCATTTTACTATACTAGGAAAAATTTAAATTATGTATTCATTATAAGAACATTTTTTTTAAGTAAATCAAAATCAACTTTTTATGCTGCTTTTAGACTCTTAACTGACACTTATAATTGTATTCTAAAATTACCTTTCTCATACTAAGAAAAATTCACAGAGAAATAAACTAACACCAAATATTACTAAGTAAAAAATAGAATAATCAACTCTAAATAAGACACTATAACTAAATCAATCTGACCTAAATCACAATTAAAAAGGTTAAACTAAACGTAAATACTATATTATTAATTACAAAAATAGCGTAAATAGCCAGAGCAAACTAATTTTGATCGGCCAACTCATGTTAACAGAACAGCTATCATAGCCGACACGGGACATCCGGTCTGCGGCCCTCTAGCGGTGAAGAGACTCCATTGAATGATTCATTTCAAGAAAAATACAGGAAAGTCTGAAGCGTTCTCATAAGAGGATGACGTAAAAGTATGTTACAAAATGTTTCCATATATCATTACGATTTTTTAAAGGAGGAAATGTATTGACAAAGACAAGAAAAAGGCGCGGGAGAACTTATCAAATTCATAGACTGGTGAGTGTCTGGCTGTCCGCCGGACCGGTTACCGAGAAAAAGTGGGCGGAGCTACGACGAGACTCGATTTAAAGTGAGTGACGTTCGTATTTTCGCGGATTCCAACCATAAGAGGAGAGACTTGTCTCTTTACTTGCAGGATTATTTTGTTTTCTCATCCTGCATTTCATTCATTTCACTTTTACACGTTTTTTAGTTATGACATACATTTTTCTTCTTTTGTTTTATTCGGGGGAGGGGGGGGGTGAAGCAAAGGTAAGAATCCTTGAACTCTATTTACTCATTCTTATGCAAACAAAAATCAAACATTGTAACATATTTCTGTTCGTGAAAATTAAGAATTTATTAAGCTCTGTTGAGGAAAAATGAGGAAAGATTTTTTTATTCAAAAAAAAAAAAAAAAAAACGATGAAATTAAAGAATATGGTATAATGAATTCATCCAGAGGCAAAGTATGGAATTTCAACCCAGATCAAATGAAATTTAAACAAAAATCAACTGAACATATTGACAGAAGCAGAGGTCCACTTTTTCGCCACTTTAATCGCATTCGCGTACATTACTTGACTACCACATACTTATGTAATAGTGCAAATATTTTATTCTTAATTTTCAATGTTTTTTCTGAAAACTGCAAAATATACAGTGACTCATCATTTTACCTATCGTTTCTGCACCGACTTCAAAATTTATGTTTAAAATTTGTGTCTGATTGCTTTTCAAGAATAAAATTATTTTTACTTCTGAGAGCAATTTTCAACTAAAGTTCTGAAAGCTGATTGATTTTTTTTTTTTTTTCAAATTTTTTCCCATTGTTTTTAGTGCAAATGTAAGGCAAGTAATGTGGGGCAAACGAAATAGTTACGATAGCTGACCTATTTCAAAATGAACGCAACGGAAATATGTTATGAAAGTTATTGTACATAAAGTTTGAATAATGTATTTTGTATGACAACCTGCATTGAAATATTATTTTTCATTTTTGGCAGTTATTTTGCACCCTTCAAAAAAAGGTAGAAAGTTTCCACCTTAAAAAACCATAGGGCAATGTGAAAAATGCATTATCTTTACCATGAAAAATGTTCTATTTTATGATTAACAGTAATTTGCATCAAATAGACATGTAAACAAACGAATAAATGACTTATCGATGGAAAATAAACGGATAAATAAATATGCAAATTAATGAACTCATTAATTCATGAGAAAGAGGAATGAGTGAGAATAGAATAGAAAACGAATAAGAAAATAAGTGAACGAATGAATAAATTAGTTAAATAATAGGTAAAATAATGTAAATTAATTAATAAATAAATACCTTCGTGATTTAAAAAATGAATGCCAGAGTAAACGAAATGAACTATTTCACTTTGCCCTGCGTGCACTTGACAAATTTCATTGAACATTTAAAATCAAAATTCGCTTAATATAAACGAAATAAGTACTGTACTGGATACCAGTAGATCTCAATTAATCTTTAAAATGATAGTTACAAAAAAATTAAAAGTATCAAAACACATTTTTTTTTTTTTTGAAAAAAGACGAATATTACAATAAGTGTATCAAATTTCGAAAAGGACTTGAATAATTTTTTTCGGTGATCTTTATATCTATCTAGTTGTTGACAGGAATAGATTGTTTGTCCGGGGACTTGTTAGAACATGCTAGATAGGTGGCGCTGCAATCTGAAAATACTTTACCATTTCAATTTGCCCCCACATTCCATCATTTGTGTTACCATCTACATTTTTTTTTTTTTTTTCAGATTTTTCTCTTCATGTTAACTGGTTAATATATCGTTGGGGAATGCAAATCCTAAAGAGAACATTTTAGTTCTAAAAAATTTGACCGCGCATTATCAGAAGAACAATTTTCCCAACACAAAAGAACTTTAAATATATAACATACATTATTCAGGTTCGATAAATAATTATGATACTTAGCTGTATATGATAGAATCACTTGTTCAGGCATAAAGGAGACAGTTGTAAACTCATAGCGCTTTATTTCGCTGAAATACAACATTCGAAAATCTGACCTCACGCATCTTGCATGACAAGCAATAAGCTCTAGCAGTTGGGCAAGTGGCGCGTGCTTTTAAGGCAACAAACTGGTACTTCGTTACAGCGCCACCTGCCAAAGCATCAATTCAAAATAATTGTGCAAATTATAAAATTAATAATTAAATAATATGGTTCAAAATCTACTCAGTTCGAGCAGTTTCTCAACAATATCGTTTGTTCACATGTGCCCATGTGCCCCCTTCTCCCCTAATTGCAACAGAATATTGGGAGCAATAGTAAAGTAAATCTCAAAATTAATGTTATCTAAGCACAAATTTGCGAAAGTAGTGCATGCACTTGTTAGGGAACCCCTACTTTAATTAAGAGAACTTTTTAATTTTTTCTTATCTAAATTTTCTGAAGTTCCCTGCGCCCTCCTTTCTCTCAGGCTCCGCTCAGCCCCCTCTGGAAAGATTTGTCTGCATGCGCCGTTGCCTGCCGGGCACTCCTGATCTGCACCAATCTATAAGAAGAGGCTTTTCTACCGCCCCGCCCAAAACACGTCGTCTCAAGCCAATTTCAAAAGGTTCATACCCCATTTCGCCTTCGAAACTTCCCATTGATATGTCACTATGAATGGAGCGATAAGGTGCTTTCCAATGAACAATAGATATCCGCAGTGCTGAGTTGACAGTTGATGTCTTCGCCTTTTACTGAGAGTTGGTTAGGGATTTTTCTAGGGATATTTCTTCTGCCGTAGTTATGTAAAACTAGTTCTCTGGCTAGCGATCTAGCCTAACTTTAAACTGAGGGTAACTCCTTATCAAATAAAGCAAAAAAAAAAAAAAAAACACTGCCAGATTTTCACGAAATTTGCACTTTTTGACATCTTAAATGTATACATTATTTTTTAAAATTCTAACATTTATAATTGTTGAATATTTATTTTTTGAATTTCGTTAAAAAGCCTTTTTTTAACCTTACCGGCAGACTTGAAATTATTATAACTAAAGTTCTGTGGAAGCGACCGACTTTTTAAATAACTCATTTCAAAGATAATTTATATGCAATTTTTATGCAATTTGAATACTTTATGAAAATGTTTCTTTTTAAGCTGTAATTTAAAATTTTTGAAATAATGGCATTTCAGAATTTTGTAAAAATATGTAGGATTCAAAATATATTTTAATGAATATATTTGAAAGTTATCTGAGTTGGACCATGTAGAAACTAGTAATTAGCAAAAATTAAAAATAGGGTCCTAAATTGCACAATAGGGTCATACATTACTTAGTGTAAATGTTGATCCCTTCATGGAGAAGACGTTTTAGATGTATTCAGTAAGATGCGTTAAAAATCTTATAAGTACAGTACAAAACCTTTTATTCGGGAACCAAAAAATCGGGAAACCAGAAAACCGGGAAATTTTGTCGATTTTCCCGGAATCTTTTAAAATACGCAATTTTGTCACTTTTTAGAAAGGAAACTTTTTTTTTTCTTTTTTTTTTTTTTGAAATAAATAAATAAATGAATATGAAGGGTTTCTTATGAATACCTTGTTACTCGCAAAAAGCGTAGAAAATTGTTACAAAAACAAACTTTTTGTAACTGAAAGTAAGAAGCTGAAATTAAAGGGTCAAGCGGGGCAAAATTTCCGAAATATTTTCTTGAATTTCAAAGTATTCTAGTAAATAAAACATTTTCCTATTTTATTCCAGCTGTAAACTGAAGAAATAAATATTGTCACCTTCTAATGCAATCTTATACTGAATGATCATTAATTAAAGCCGTTTAGAGATTAAGAGCAAGAATCTGAGAAACTCACGCCTAGCATTATGAGGTGATTCATGACCTCTCAGATTTTCTCCCAAAAATTACCAAATGTTTATTATCTTATTGAAAGACCAAATCCAGAATGTTTTGCTCTAAAGTTGAGTTGTTTAGTTTTTATGGACCCCTAAAGTTTAAGGTGCGGCATCAAAAATTAAGCGGATTTTCAAGACATGGAAATTGCTGTGAGCCAAAACTCTTACCAGGAACTGTTAAACTGCAATTTTCTTTTTGTATATGGAATATAGAAGGTTGAAACTTTACAAAATGAATGTTAAATTTGTGGTAAGTTGTTGCCGTAAGGTCAGTGAAGGCCCTCAAAACAGGGCAGTTTTGACGTTTTTTAGCGTTTTTGAGGTCTAAAAACAGCTTGTACATTTCAGTTGGCACGGCAAAAATAGTGTCGTTTGAAAGACCAGTGTAAGCACTTTAAAATAATGTATAAATAACCGAGGAAAGTTCAACGTGCTTTTAGTTGCGTAAGGCCGAAATATGAGAAATGTCATATTTTACCGATACTCAAACGGTCATAACTTCCTCTGCCAACAACATATTGAAATATTTTTTTTTGCCAATGTCATGCTCTATTCTTTGTCTTAACAGAACAGTTGAGTCCTTTGAGGCGAAATGTGAAAAAATTTTTTACAAAAAATGCACAGAAAAAAATAAATTTTTTGTAAAAAAATTTTTCACATTTCGCCTCAAAGGACTCAACTGTTCTGTTAAGACAAAGAATAGAGTATGACATTGGCGAAAAAAATATTTCAATATGTTGTTGGCAGAGGAAGTTATGACCGTTTGAATATCGGTAAAATATGACATTTTTCATATTTCGGCCTTACGCAACTAAAAGCACGTTGAACTTTCCTCGGTTATTTATACATTATTTTAAAGTGCTTACACTGGTCTTTCAAACGACACTACTTTTGCCGTGCCAACTGAAATGTACAAGCTGTTTTTGGACCTCAAAAACGCTAAAAAACGTCAAAAATGCACTGTTTTGAGGGCCTTCACTGACCTTACGGCAACAACTTACCACAAATTTAACATTCATTTTGTAAAGTTTCAACCTTCTATATTCCATATACAAAAAGAAAATTGGAGTTAAACAGTTCCTGGTAAGAGTTTTGGCTCACAGCGATTTCCATGTCTTGAAAATCCGCTTAATTTTTGATGCCGCACCTTCAACTTTAGGGGTCCATAAAAACTAAACAACTCAACTTTAGAGCAAAACATTCTGGATTTGGTCTTTCAATAAGATAATAAACATTTGGTAATTTTTTGGTAAAAATCTGAGAGGTCATGAATCACAGGCGTGACACTCTCTCAGATTCTTGCTCTTAAGGCTACAGTGGACAAATAAAATTGCTTTTTTTCAATTATTGATTTACATGTCTAAAACTTTGTGTGTGTGCTTGTATTATTGTATATTTACTACATCTAAAAGCATAAAAAACACAAATTAGTGCAAAAACAATGAATAATTTTTTCCAAATTTCAAATTTAAATATTTTTTTAACAAAATTTCAAAATGTTCCTAGCGTCACAATTTTTTTTCAAACTTTGCATTTCCACTTAATTTCCAATCATTAGGCATGATTTCCCCGAAATAAGCTGAAATTCTCCAATTTTTTTGGTTTGTTCCTGATCTCAGAAGGTGTTATTCGATTTCAATATATTTTTTAAAATTTCGGAAGACTTCACCAATCGTAACTTTCCTTCCAAGAGCATAAAAATGAAACATTGAAATAAAAATTTTAAAATACCACTAAAAACACATGAAAATTTCCATTTTTTAAAAATTTCAGGCTCGTTGCGGGATTGGAAGATATTATCCGATTTCAAAAATTTTTGCTTTGCTTTGTAAGTCTTCACCAATCGCAACTTTTCCGCACTGTTACGACTCGAAAATCAAAACTTTGTTTTTTTTCGCTCCACCCTAGTATACAGGGTGTCCAGTAATTATTGACGGGGTTTCTGTACCCCAACTGAACACAAGACTGGAATAAGGCTGCAATATCTTAAAAGAGAAATTTCTATTGATATTAACACAATGCAAAAGCAGCAATTAACAATTTTTACCTTAATCTCGAAAACGAACCCTTTTTTAAAAGGGAAAGGAAAGAAGAAAAAAACGCGTTCATAGTAACGAATTTATTTAACACACTAGTAGAAATTTATGTTCAAAAATTTGTTTCTTGCCCTTTCCTTAATTTTATTTCTTTTCACAACATTATCGAAAAGTGCGCCCTTCCCCTCCCCCCCCCTTTTTTTTTGAATATGAGGGTCTTTCGTCTTGTGAATAACTAAATTTTTTGGTTTTTAAATTATTTTAACACTAGTATTTTTTAATATTCCGATATTTACAAACATTTCTGAACCGTTTTCTTCTTATTTTAAGATGGCTTGCAAATTAATATAGTAATTTGGGCTTCATAAACAATTGGCAAACAGCGCTATTTAGCGATCCAGAAAACCGGGAAATTCAGATATCCGGCATAGCGATGGTCCCAAACATCCCGGATGACTGGTTCTCACCTGTATTTCAAAAAAATTTTCAAAAACAGTAAACTTTTTAAATTGAATCATATTTGAGATTATGTTTTGTGAAAAAGATTTCTTTTCAAAACATAGTTAAATTACAAATCAAATTAAATGCATAAGATTCTCTTTGAAATGAACTTACGTGAGAACTCCATAAGCTCTCGTAAAATTAAAGTTTAATGCATTACTGTAAAAGCAAAAATAACAGAAATGTTCTACATTATTTTTTCAAAAAATTTCAAAGACAACTTGAATTTTTTTTGCGTTTTATATTTCAATTGTTTGCAAAGTTTATTTCTCTCCCGAAAAGTATTTAACTTCATGAAGTTGCATTTAACATGAGTTATTATACATCTCTGTAGCTCACCATTAAACTTGAGTTATAATTGAGCAAGTAAATAAAAGGCCTTTTTAACTTATTAAGGGCTGAATTCAAGTGAAACACCATTGCAATCGCTTCTAGGCGACCGCAATTGCAATCGCTACTGGAAGTCGAATTAAAATAGAATAGTTTTTTCTATGGCATCGTTTCTTGTTGTAAATTCTTGTTCTGCAGCCTTTTTCCGTGGAACATTTCCAATATATTTTGTCCTTTCTTTTGGTATTTATTCTATAAGTATACTTATTGTACACCAAAAGTTTTCCCCCTCTGTTCGAATTGATGTACTGAAAACTGTCCATGCTGATAATACGAACGCTGGACGCCGAATAAAAAAAAAACCACGTGGGTGGGTGCAGTCATTCGCGGCGGTCCCGGTGCAGTGCGTACGCGTAGGGAGAAAGAGAACCGGTTGGGGGAAATTTTCGGGAAAAAATATCCCCGAAACTATCCCTAGGTTGACCACCCGATGGTTTGATTGACAACCGACCCAGCCCACTGGGAGGGACAGACTCATCACACAGTTTCGAAGGCGAAATGGGGTAGACACCTTTCAAAATATATCCACCGCCCCCTTACTGCCCAAAACATGTTCCCCTCCCCTTAACATCTTCCAAATGCCCACCGGGGGCGGTATTGCGCCATTTAACCCTGCTAAGCTTCCGACGAATAAGTTGCAACCAGGTTTTCGTATCAGGGAATGGTAATAACAAACTGAACCGCGATTTCTCGATGACGACAATACTTCTTTAGATTTCGCGCACAACTGCTCTTCGCGATTTAAATCGCTCGAGGAACAGAAAGTCATGAGAAGCCGCAGGAAAGGAACACGATATTGCGCATTATTTTTTTGTTTTTAAAAATTATTAGCCCATTAGCTTACTGTTATATTGAGAGGTTGAAACAATGGTTTAAAAATATTTTAAACCTTCGATTTTTTTTTGGCGACCACTTTTCAGGCGCTGCGAAAGCGATTTTTCATGAAAAGAGTACTTTACTAAGATATTTAGAACTTTTTTATTTATGAATATATCAAAATTATTTAAAACCATTTGATTGAGCAGAAAATGGCCTAAATTTCTATAACAGTCATTTTTCTGACAATTATTAACAAGTTTGAGAAAAATTGGCTCAAAAGTAGGATTTTCACCTCAAATTTTACATTTTTAGCATAAAAATAGTAATGGAAGGAATTTAGATTCATCTTTACTTTTTTTTTCTCGAATAGATATCTCAAAGGACTATTCCTGGGCGCAGTGCATTTGAAGAAACTCTTTTTAGCCTACTTTCCCGTTAAAAATAAAAGAAAGACGAAAAAAGTATTAAACGTAGCTTAATGTATCTAAAAAATATCGCCAAGTTAAAAAAAATATCGCCAATTCCAAAAAATATCGCCAAGTTAAAAAAATAAAAAGGTAAAATGAATATCGAAAAATTAAAAATTTGAAAGTAGGGTATTGAGATGGGGAATTTGTGTGTCGGTCGGTCTGTCTGTCCCCCCTAATAACTTTTGAATGAACATTCCGATTTGGACAAACTTTTTTTTTGTTGGAAAGATCTTTTCAAGGATACTTCATTCCCGTATCTACATTTTCGATTTGAACAATTTTTCGTTCAACATTGAACCGCTCAATCAAGCTGTCACCCCTAATATCTTTTGAGTGAACAGTCCGATTTAAATAAACTTTTTTTTGTTCGAAGGATCTCAGCAAGGATACTTCATTACCGTATTTAAATTTTCAATTGGAACATTTTTGGTTCAACATTGAACCGTTTAAACAACCTTTCTCCACCTAATAACTTTTGAGTGAACCTTCCGAATGGAATAATTTTTTTTTTTTTTTTTCGAAAGATCTCGGCGAGTACAGTGTATTCCCATGTTTGATTTTTTGATTTGAACAATTTTTGGTTCAACTGTGAACCGTTCAAACAACCTATCCCGCGATGCTAACTTTTGAGTGAACAGTCCGATTTGAACAAACTTTTTTTTTGTTCGAAAGATCTTTTCAATGATACTTCATTCCCGTATCTACATTTTCGATTTGAACAATTTTTCGTTCAACATTGAGCCGTTCAAACAAGCTGTCACCCCTAATAACTTTTGAATGAACAGTCCGATTTAAACAAACTTTTTTTTGTTCGAAGCATCTCGGCAAGGATACATTATTACCTTATTTAAATTTTCAATTTGAACATTTTTGGTTCAACATTGAACCGTTTAAGCAACCTTTCTCCACCTAATAACTTTTGAGTGAACCGTCCGAATGGAATATTTTTTTTTTTTTTTGTTCGAAAGATATCAGCGAGTATGGCAAATGTTCCATTACAGAGGTCTACCAAGTTTTTCTTCCAGTTTCCGTATTACACCTTTATTTTCCTGTCTTTGTAGTGCATCCATCAGAACCAATGCAAACAATTTCCTACTCAAAGAAACAATTTATTGTTTCTGACTTGTCTAAGAAATGTAAATGTGTGCTCTCATGGGTTGGAGGCAATGGGAGCGCGATTTGCACCCAAAGTGCGGCCACTTCGTCGTGGTGAGTCCTAGGTAATTTCAAGGAGCAAGCATAGAATTGAGTAGTTCAAAGAAACAACAAAATGATTAAGAAAATGTTTTGAAGGCAATTTTAGTAAATATTGAGAGGAAATATTGAATTATAAAATTTCTCCTAATATTGAAAATATCGGAAATTTCTGAAAATTTGATGAAATTTTCGCCTAATGCGCAGATTGAAATCATAATCCGAAATTATTTTTAAAAATTTCTTGCAAAATTTCAAACATTTTTCTTCCATTTAATAACCACCCGTCACTAGTTTTATCATTTGCAATATTTTTTTTTAAAAATTTGAAAAATCTAAAAAAAATCTAAAATTTCAAAACTTTAGGCCAAATGCGCAGACTAAAGATGACGTCGCAAAAGTGAAATATTTTACAGAATTGTTACTTTTCCTCATTCACAGTAAATGAAAGGTACCCGTTTACGAAAATCAAAAATTCATTTTTTTCGCTCCACCCTACTGCCCGTTATGAACCAGCTGGGAAAATAAGTCATATCTGCTCCCGCTCTGTGCGGAAGCTCTCATCCCCCTTCTCCTCTGTTTCATTTGTGACCAAGTTCTGGCAACTTTCTTCCTTGCATAAGCTCAGACAAGCACATTTTCTTCACTGGAACTTGATAGACAACTGGCGTGATTCCCTTTGCCCGATTTCACAAATGATATTTTAGTCCCGAGTCCAAGCGGATTTAACAATACGAGTTTTTGCAAGAGTTTTAAATTTTATGAACGAAATCTCAATTCTTTCGTTGTCATTAATTACGTGTGAAACAGAACTGGCTATTGAAATACTTCCTATTCGAATCATGCCTCCGACCTCATTGTTGGCCAAGGCTTTTGCGAGATTTTTACAAGACAACTCAACATCAAATCGAAGAATAACTTTTCTGTCTTATTTGTTCGCATGCCACAAACTCGCTGGAAGCTAAGCACATTCTATTAAGAAGAAAATGGTAACCTTAGTGCAAATTATAAATTTCAAATTTTAATCGATGCTATAAAGCGTTGGATTAAAAATTTGACGCAACTCGTGTCTGCAGTATGCCTGCGTTAGTGCTATAAAACGTTGGATTAAAAATTTGCAACTCACATTCCATCATTCTATTCCAATTTGTAATCACAGAAAAAAACGAAAAACTGTGAATTATTCGGCTGCTATACATGCTGAGAATAAAAGAAATGTCTTCTGAGTGAGTTAAGTTTTGATAAGGGATTATTTACAAATTGAAATTAACACAATATCTGAATTTTCAAATGGGAACCCCTACATTTGGTTACATAATTAGGCGCGGAGGGCCAAAAGTAGGCTGGGTACCAAGCGGCATTACTCTAGGACCAGTAGAACCAAAGTTATGACCGACCAAAGATTTAAGGGACCACCATCACATGTAAAATGCTACTTTCAAGGTCATAGTTCACAAAGAATAGACAAATCATATTTTTCGAAGAAATTTACTAAAGCGAATCGCTAAAGTACGTTTGCTGTTTGTAATTAGTTAAAAATTCTCGGGTTTTGTTAAAGTTGGAATATGTTTTGAAACTTAGGAGAGAAAACCCTACTGTAAGAGTTCAAGGGAAAAATGCAACATTTCATCCTTTTGATTAAACAAAGATAGATGCGTACTTTTAGCTGCGCACTAATTCAGGCTTTATAGAGAGAGGTTACGTTTTTAAAGTGTTTGTATTTACATAAACTACTGTACTAGGATTAGCAATAATGTTAAAACCGTGGCTCAGAATAAAAAAAAAAAAAACCTTTAATCCTTACAGATTATTCCGAATAACCTTCCGAGATGTCACATTTTTTTGCAAAATCAAGTATTCACGTAAAAAGTTTTCTGAATTACTGCATGTTGCATGAAAGCAGGCTTCTCATTAATGGACTAAAAATTGGATTGTCTTCCAGTTTTAAAATATACTCAGCAGTTTTATTTACCGTTTCGCTTTCAACGATTGATTACTGTTGAAAACTAAATACTATATAAAAACGCTAAAGGGCAATTCCAGGTAAAATGGGAATTCGGTGTTAAAAAAAATGTTGAAAAATTGTTTCAATTTTTTTTGTACGTTCTCTATATTGATTGAAGTTTACAAATTCGAATAAGGAAACTTCAGGTAAGTCATTTTCTTTTTGTAAGAGAACTTGTTCTATGAGCTCAAAATCTTGTAAAAGTCTCTCTCTGCTAGACACAATTTTAAACGAGCATATTTTATTGGTTAGCCTGTTTCCACAATTTAATTGCATTTTTTCCTAGCAGATTTATTCAATAAGAAAACAATTAGTAATAGTACATTTTGAAATTTATTCTTAAAATATTTTTTTAAAGTAGTTTTTAAACCATTAAATTTCGTGTAACGTGAGTCACGAAAACTTAATTTTTTTAATATTTCCAAATTTTATAGCTTATAAATGAAATTTTTTTTCCTGTTTCTCCTACTCATGTATATTACAAAAAAGAAATTATAGGCCAATTTAGAGTTTTTTGCTTTTTTATTCAAAAAATAAGGATGTTTATTTTGTAACGTGAGTCACGCGAAAAGTGAGTTACAGCCAATACAAGCTAATATTAACTTCTTAACAGCATTTAATGTACCCTAATGGTATTTTAGGGTCTAAAGGGAGGGTTAGCACTTGTGCACACCTGTATATAATTAATAATACTGATGAAATTAAATATAAATAGCGTGATTTTAGTGTTTTATAAGCTTTCAATTAGTGCACTTTGTCCCTGTTTTGGTCCTCAGCTTTCCAATGTGTAGCATGTGTTTATGCATGCACATATTTTTCTTCCATATCTAAGAAAGGTTTTTCATTCCAGTAAAAGAAATTTTTAAAGTATTTAACGAGTAACTGCAGAATGACAGAAAAGGTGCCGAGAAAAATTGAAGCAAGAAGGGAAGTATATTGCATGTAAACAGAAACATTGTCTCTGGATGAAAGAATGTCTAACGGGAAAAGTCGACAAGCTAAGGATATTGTCTCTAGCAATTCAATATAAGCAAAAATAAACATTTGAAACTTTCAAAGGAAATTTTGGCAGAATTCAAACTTCTTAAATATCGCTTCAGCAAGTATACCAATATGTAAATACACTAAGGAAGACTAGCCAAAACAAGGAGAAAATCCGTTAATTCACCTCATAGTTAAACTGTAGTCATAAGTGAGTTACTCAATACTCATCCGTAAATGTAATATACATTTGAAGAGAAGATTTCAATGTCCACCAAACTCATGCTGAAAAATTTATTTATTCCAAGAAAATCTAAACGAAAATGATTTAAAAAATTAGCTTGAGCGAGAGAAAAAAAAATATATATATATATACATATAAAATTGGAACCTAAGAGAACTTTTAAAAAGCACAGTCAACATCTCATTTGCTCTTATTTGAGATGCTTAAAATTTAATTATTCAACTGTAGTGGATGAGAAAAGTAAGTATTTTGAAAAGATTACTTCTGACAGCAGCCAACTAATTTCACAGCCATTATGCAACATTAAATGTTATGATTGGTATCAGATGAAATGTAATGGTGTGTAGTATCCTGTAAAAGTTTTCAGATGTATGAATTGAGAATTTGAAATCAGTACAATGCAGCCACAGAGAAAATACGGGAAGTAGTTTAAAAACAAAGACAAACATATGTTTTGGAAAATTAAATTGATGAATTCACTCTGTGACTGTTCATAGGGGTTAGATGGCAGCTGCTAAGGGGAATTTTAACCCTAGGTCTATGGGACAAAAAATTCGTGCTGCAAAAGATTGGCCGTTAAGAGGGGTGACCGCTTTGTAAAAGTGACCGCTCGGAAAGGTTTTACTGTATTTAAAACTGATCAACTAAACAAAACAAGACATTAAGCATTAATTTTAATTTAATTAAGGTGAAATCTCTACACAAAACTTTCAAAATAAGATGTAAAGTAAAGGACTAAAACGGAGATGTAACGTGAGTCACGAAACTATGTAACGTGAGTCACACTCAACATATTGATTAACTTAATTAGTGACTGCAGAATCAACTTTTTGTTCGTATATATCACAACTTAGAAACATATTTTGTGCCATGAAAAGTAGTTTTTAAATTTTATTATTCTGAAAGAGCAGAAATCTTAGGTTTTTAATTATCCAAAAAACTTGAGTTCCTTTTTTTTGTAACGTGAGTCACGATGCTAAATTAAGGTTGAAAGACCATCTATTTCAGTTGAAATGTAAAATGCTGACATCCACAGGTTCTCACTGCATACCAGATGACTGTCAACAGCTTTATTTAAATCAAACATGGTATTTCTTTAATATATATAGCATTTACTTTTGTAAAATCACGTCAAATTGTAACGTGAGTCACGTGGAATTGCCCTAAACGCATTCTACAACTAGTGGATAAGTGTATCTCTCTTTCATTACATGGAAATTCCCTGCCGTTTCAGTTTGCACAGTTGTATATGGGCCCTAAAATGGACGCAAAATGGTTATTTTAGCATATCTTAAAAACTACTGAATAATTTGAGCTCCCATTTTGGATTCTGCTTTGAAATTACTTCTAGATTGTTTCTAAATCAAAACATTATATGGTTCCAGATCATCATTTTTTCAAATATTAATTTCATAATTCATAAAAAATTCAACGTTTTTATTGTTGATTCATACTTTGATATAAAAAAACAATCTTTGCCGTACCTAACGTGGTTTAGGTATTATATGCACAAGTATAAAAGACATTTTAAACATTAAGAGATGGTTTTTTCTCAGTTCAATTGTGAAGCAACGATTGGAACACATTTAAAACGATTTGGAAAACAAAGTTAAATGATGTTGCTGATTACAAATATGCGATAAAAAAGGGGGAATTGTATAGAAAATCTTAAAATTAATGCCAATTTTTTATATGAAGACGACCCCTTAACAACAATTTACCAATATAAATTTGTAGATTACATTATTCCCGAAAAAATAACATATAACACGTGTCTCTAGTGTTAATGGCCTTTGAGTACGATCGAGTGTTTTATTTTTTTTTTCTATGACTGTACAATTTTTATAAATAACAGAATTTTTTCATGCATAAAATAAAAACAAAAACATAACATACAAGTAGGAGACGCTTGATATGTCAGAATAATACAGTATTTCTCGTCACTGTTCTGAGTATTTTCTCCTCGTAGCTAGAAAGGTTCGAACCATTACCATATCGAAAAACGGAAAAAATGTTTCAATTAGACGATGTATTACGGTGGTACAGAAATAAAAAACAGGATCATTCTTTTCAACAAGCAATTTTTTTAATCCCCAAATAAACAATCTGGGCCTGTTTTCCAGAGGGTTTAGTTTTAAAATTATTACTAATCCTAATACAGAAGTTTATAAGCGCATTAGGAATGTTTTGACCTTTCCACGGTAGATAAGTTCTGGCTACACCAGTGACAGAATCACACATCGTTCGTATGTCCCGGTTTATTTATTAGGATTAGTAGTTCGTGCTATTATTATTGTTACACATAATTGAATGATTCATTTGCGGAAAAGTACAGGAAAGTCTGAAGCGTTCTCATAAGAGGATGACGTAAAAGTATGTTACAATACGTTACCATACATCATTATGATTTTTTAAAGGAGAAAATGTTTCGACGCAGACTAGAAAAAAGCGCCGAGAACTGGTCAAATTTATTCGTAGACCGGTGACTGTCTGGCTGTCCGCCGGACCGGTTACCGAGAAAAAGTGGGCGGAGCTACGATGAGGCGCGATTTTAACAGTGAAGGACTCTCGCATTTTCGCGGACTTCAACCATGAGAGGAGATACTTGTCTCTTAACTTGCTGGATTATTTTGTTTTCTCGGCCTACATTTCATTCATTTCACTTGCACACGTTTTTTAGTTATGACATGTTTTTCTTTTGTTTCATTTGGGCGTAGGGGTGAAGAAAAGGTAAGAATCTTTGTATTTACTCAATTTGATGTGGACAAAAATCAAACATCGTAACATATTTCTGTTCGTGAAAATTGAGAATTTATTAAGCTCTGTTGAGAAAAATGAGGAAAGATTATTTTATTTAAAAAAAAAGTGATTAAAGTAAAGAATGTTATATAATTTATTCATCCAGAGGCAAAGTATGAAATTTAAACCCAGATCAAATGAAATTTAAACAAAAATCAACTGAACATACTGACAGAAGCACTATTAGAATTTAGATAAAAATATTTTTGGAAAAAAAAAATCGAACCGACTTCAGAGCTTCAGTTGGAAATTGTTGCAAAAAAGAAAATAATAGTGTTGTTCCTTGAACACCATCGATACCTTTTTTAAATATGAGTTTTGCTGTCGGCACAAACACAATATGCAGAATCATGCTTACTGAAACTCAATTACAAATATAAATTTAAATTATTTCAGATTCTTTAATCGCATTCGCGTACATTACTTGACTACCACATACTTATGTAATAGTGCAAACATTTTATTCTTAATTTTCAATGTTTTTTCTGAAAAATGCAAAATATACAGTGACTCATCATTTTACCTATCGTTTCTGCACCGACTTCAAAGTTTATGTTTAAAATTTGTGTCGGATTACGTTCAAAGAATAGAATTATTTTTACTTCTGAGAGCAATTTTCAACTGAAGTTCTAAAATCTGTTTGAATTTTTTTTCTTCAAATTTTTTCCCATTGTTTTTAGTGCAAATGTAAGGCAAGTGATGTGGGGCAAAGTGAAATAGTTACGTTAGCTGACCTATTTCAAAATGAAAGCAACGGAAATTTGTTCTGAAAGTTACTGTACATACAAATTGAATAGTGTATTTTGTATGACAACTTGCATTAAAATATTATTTTTCATTTTTGGCAGTTATTTTGCACCATCAAAAAAAGGTAGAAAGTTTCCACCTTAAAAAAAACATGGGGCAAAGTGAAAAATGCATTATTTTTACCATGAAAAATATTCTATTTTATGAATAACAGTAATTTGCATCAAATAGACATGTAAACAAACGAATAAATGATTTATCGATGGAAAATAAACGAATAAATAAATAAGCAAATTAATGAACTCTTTAATTAATGAGAAAAAGGAATGAGTGAGAATAAAATAGAAAATGAATAAGAAAATAAGTGAACGAATGAATAAATAAGTGAATTAATAGGTAAAAGAATGTAAATTATCAATAAAAAAATACTTACGTGATTTAAAAACTGAATGCCTGAGTAAACGAAATTAACTATTTCACTTTGCCCTGCGTGCACTTGACTAATTAATTACATTGAACATTTAAAATCAAAATTCGCGTAATATAAACGAAATAACTACTGTACTGGATACCATTAGATCTCAATTCTCCTTCAAATGATTATTACAAAAATTTTATAAGTATCATAACAATTTTTTTTTTTTTTTTTTGAAAACAGACGAATATTACAAAAAGTGTATCAAATTTTGAAAGGACTTGTATATATTTTTTCGTTGATCTTTAGTTCTATCTAGTTGTCGACAGGAATAGATTGTTTGTCTGGAGACTGTTAAAATATTGCTAGATAGGTGGCACTGCAAACTGAAAATATTTTACCATTTCACTTTGCCCTCACATTCCCCTTCTTGTGTTATCATCTACATATACTATTTTTTCAGATTTTTCTCTCCATGTTACCTGGTTTAAATATCTGTTAGGGAATGCATATCCCAAAGACAAAACTTTAGTTCTAACTAATTTGATCGCGCATTATCACAAGAACAACTTCCCCAACACTAAAGAACTTTAAATATATAACATACATTATTCAGGTTCAATAAATAATTATGATACTTAGCTGTATATGATGCACTTGTTCAGGCATAAAGGAGCCGGTGTTAAACTCACAGCGCTTTATTTTGCTGAAATACAACATTCGAAAATTTGGTCTCATGCATCTTGCATCACCAACGATAGGCTCTCGCAATTTGGCAAGTGGCGCGTGCTTTTAAGGCAACTAACTGGTACTTCGTTACAGCGCCACCTGCCAAAGCATCAATTCAAAATAAATGTGCAAATTGTAAAATTAATAATTGAATAATATGGTTCAAAATCTGCTCAGTTCGAGCAGTTTGTCAACAATATCGTTTGTTCAATGTGCCCATGTGCCCCCCCTCTCCCCTAAACGAAGCAGATCATTGGGAGCAGTAGTAAAATAAATCTCAAAATTAATGTTATCAAAGCATAAATTTGCCAAAATAGTGCATGCACTTGTTGGGGACTCATTACTTTAATTAAGAGAACATTTTAATTTTGTTTTTCTTTTCCGATTTTTATCAAAATGCCTTACCTCTCGGCCGCAACAATAATTATAATACTAAAAAAATTCAATGATGTATATTTGACAATCAAAATTAGCATTGATTTTAGAAATTTAAAATTATTTTTCTCATCTAAATTTTCTGAAGTTCCCTGCGCCCTCTTCTCTCTAAGTCTCTGCTCAGCCCCCTCTGAAATGATTTGTCTGCGTGCGCCGTTGCCTCCCGTGACCTCTCATTGGGGCACTCCTGATCTTCACCAATGTATGAGAAGAGACTTTCCTACCGCTTCCGCCCAAAACACGTCCTCTCCAAGCCAATTTCAAAATATATCCATCGCTCCCTTACTGCCCAAAACATGTTCACCTCCCCTTAACATCTTCCAAACGCCCACCGGGGGCGGCATTGCGCCATTTATCCATGCTAAGTTTTCGACGAATAAGTTGCAACCAGGTTTTTATATGAGGGAGTGGTAATAACGAACTGAACCGCGATTCTTCGAAGTACAACTATTTCTTTCGAATACAAATATTGCGCAGAACTGTTCTTCGCGAGTTAAATCGCTCGAGGAACAGTAAGTCATGAGAAGACGCAGGAAAGAAACACGATATTGCTTACTATTTTTGTTTTTAAAATTATTATCCTATAAGCAAATTGTTATATTGAGAGGTTGAAACAATGGTTTAAAAATATTTTAAACCTTCGAAATGTTTTTGGCGACCACTTTTCAGGCGCTTGCGAAAGCGATTTTTCATGAAAAGAGTACTTTACGAAGATGTTTAGAACTTTTTTATTTATGAATATATCAAAATGATTTAAAAACCATTTGATTGAGCAGAAATGGCCTAAATTTCTATAACAGTCATGTTTATGACAATTATTAACAAGTTTCAGAAAAATTGACTCAAATGTAGGATTTTCACGTGAAATTTTACATTTTTAGCATAAAAATAGTAATGGAAGGAATTAAGATTCATCCTTACATTTTTTTTCTCGAATAAATATCTCAAAGGACTATTCCTGGGAGCAGTATGAAGCATTTGAAGAAAGTCCTCTCTTTATATATAATTGGTCAAACTTGGCTTTTTTGGGAAAAAATGCTAAATTTGATATTTATATCTTGAAAAGGGACTGAATGAATATCTATCCAAATTTAACTGGATAATCTTTTTATAGTAGTAAATATGTTATGAGCGAAAATGTTAAGAGTGATATCTTGGTAGTTTAAGAAATATAGAGAGTCGAAGTTGTCTGAAAAATCGCATTTATTTTCAAGCCAAGAAATCTTCATAATGCAAAATTTATTCCTCTCATAATATTAGATGCGCTTTTTTGAGGTATAAACTAACCCTTTTTACAAAAATATATAATATTTAAATTTACTTTCCACTTATTGAAAGAAATAATTCTGATATTTCATTGTAAAATTTGAAGTATCGATTGCGAAATACATAAGAACAAATTTTTAAACAAATTCTTATATTCTAATATGAACACAGCGCACAGAGTGACATACTGGCCGAAAATCTCCCAAACTCGCGCATTTTGAGATAGCATCTTCTATTTGGGCTCAAAATGAGGCAAAATTCTTGTATGTCGTACTACTGCTACAATTTTGAATTTTTTAGCCCCTTAAATCCGACAAAACTCGGAATGGGCCCAAGTCGCGATTTCGAAACTGAAAAAGTGACTATATTTTTTCCTGGATGCAGAGTGAAAACCGAGGAATCGAATGATAAAACATGATTTGCTGTTGCAGGGGGTTTTAATGCTGCGAACTTTTAAAAAGGAATGGAAAGTTGTAGGTTAGATTAAAACAATATTTGTTCTTGCTCGGGAGATGTTATGAAGACAGTGAAAACCAAGTTTTCCAGTTGAAAATCTTGTTTTTAACAACTAACGTATAGAAAGAAGCATTTTTACTGGCCCTGCAATAACTGGCCTCAAATAATATTAAATTCGATTCTAAAAGGGCCCCAGAGGCCCCGAACTTCAAAAATATTTTTTTAGAGGACTCCCCTCTAACACCAGCATCGACGACCTTGCGGAGGAACTTTGCCAACTTGACTTTGAAGTTTTCAAAATTAACCGAATGACCGGAAGGGATACCCCCCCCCTTCCACTTTTCCAAATTTAACTTCTGGACAGTGAACAGTCCAGTAAAATTGTTCTGGTACAATCTATTATGTTTACTGCCATTAACGTAGTAACTTATCGTAACAGAAAAGTCGTTTTGCAAAGCTGCACCAGCTAGGGATTCAATCACCTGGTAGCGAACTGCAACCGCAAGGCTGCATTGTGCGCGGAGGGGAGCACGCTAAGGACAGCTTCCCCAGTCGAGGGGCTAGGAAAAATTTTGCTGTGAAAACTCTGGGGAAAACCACGCAGCCTCCTGTAGAGGCTGCCGGGCGTACCCGAACCCTAAGATCCAGCTCGAGCGACCGCTCTTTAAGAGGAACCGCTCACAACCGCAAAAATCTTATGCAGCCGCAGTTCTCATTGCCCCTCCCCCCTTCCGACAACCCCGTAAAAACGAATGATGCCCTCCCCCCCTCTCTTACGGAGGCCTTCAATATTTTCGACCAAATTGCAACCCTTAAAGAAATCAATGAAATTTTTAATATTAAACAGCTCACCGCTGAATTTAGAAAAGTGCTCCCGAATATTTAAAATTCTCCAAGCAAAATTGATGAAAAACTGCCTTTGTCGAGATCTTTTTTGACCTGGACTATTTTTTTTTCTTTAAAATGCTAACCTTACCCATCCTCACCCTTTTTTTCTAATTTAAAACTGCTAAGGACTCCATTTCAAACGGCTTAGCTACCGTCCAATCACAGCCCCCTTCAGGGGAATTCTCTCACACATAATCGAACTCTGAAGTAGAGGGTTTCGCCCTAGGAACTCACAAGGCCTAGGCCCAATTTTATATTGCGTCCTGTTTCACTCTATCATTTAATATTTCAAGAGCAATTTGCAGGAAAATTGCACTTTGATCCCGCCCTTTCCAAAAATTACCCCTCAAAAATATGGAATCATTAAAAAGCTCACATGATAAATGTACGAGTTTTTTTTTTTTCTTCGAAGGACAATTATTTTTGTTAAAGAAAATAAGTAACATGGTTTCAAATGCTTTCGAAAACAGTAACACTAAACTTTGCGAAGTTGGCGTTTTCCGCTATACAAGACAACCCGACTCTCTGACGACTCGTTTAGGTTGGGACCGCGGAGTAGAAAGGAGGAGAGAAATGTTCTACCGATGCGCTAGTTTGAAAGTGGCAACGAATTCTCACCGCCGCCAGAGGATGCTGCTCGACAAACGCTCCCTATCTCCTGCGGGAATCAATGTAAATGATACTGAATCTGTCATCTTTTTAAAATGCTGCTATGGGAAAGAAATTTTTTTTTTCAACTGGATTTTGGTGTAAACCATCGATTAACATTATGAACTAAATATGATTTTGATCCCACTGAAATTTTGCCGTATTTTTAAAGAAAGATGTCTAATCGTCCGCATCTAGCTACTTGCCAAATTTGACATAAATGCGACTGTATGTGACATTTTCTTTGCATTGTACGATATAATTTTTGCAGAGAATCAGTTCTCTAAATTGTTGATAAATTAAGCACGAGGCAAAAAATCAATTATGTCAGTATTTAATTTTGTTATTAATGAACTATATTTAGTAGACAAAATAATTATTAGTTTAAATATATTTGCTAAACATATTTAGTTCATAATGTTAATCGATTTTTTGAGCAAAATTTCAATTAAAAAAAAATATTCTTACCAAGAGCTGTCTTTAAAAAATGTCAGATTTGGCAAGTTGGTAAGTGCATTCGATTAAACCTCTTTCTCAAAGAATACGGCACCTATTTTCGTGGGATGAAAATCATATTTAATTCATAATGTCAATCGATGATTTACACCAAAATCCAGTTGAAAAAATTTTTTTTCCTTTCCCATAGCAGCATTTAAAAAGATGACAGATTCGGTATCATTTACATTGATTCCCGTAGGAGATAGGGAGCGTTTGTCGAGCAGTGTTCTCTGTCGGCGGTGAGAATTCGTTGCACTTTCAGACAGCAGAGATTTAGCTCCTCCCCTTTAACCTTCTTGTTTGGGACCCTTTCTTCTGCAGTAGCGTGCTCTATCAACGACTCCTAAATACTAAATGCCTAGAACATTTGCTTCGCTACCGTCTAGAAAGGTTCCACTTTAAACGCCGCCTTGCGGCAATCCGATAATGCCATTGTTATTTTTTGATTGGATAATTGTTAAATTTAAATTCAGAAATGAACCAATCGTTCATTTTTCGAAGAACTCTGGTAGATGGCAATGTATCGTGAACCAAGGGTATTTTGCAGCTATTGGCGATGGATCCAAATAATATTCGAAATAAAGTTTTTTGGATTGGTTGATTTTTAAATTAAAATTTAGAAATGAACCAATCGTGAATTTCTCTTTCTCGAAGAACTCTGGTAGATGGCAGTGTATCGTGAACCAAGAATGAAATTTTGCTCTGTGCTAAAAACCAGAAAGTTGCAGGCATTTAGTATTTAGGAGGCGTTGGCTCAATCCGCCCTGTTATATATCGATTCCGGCACCTCTTGGTCGCGGATTTCAGGTGGCAGTGTGTCACACGTGGCAGTGTGTCACGTGAGCACGACAAGATGAAACAGCGTACCCGAGAGATGGCGCTACATTTATTATACTCCATTCTTTGTCTACTACATTTATTATAATAGCTGAAATACCTTTGCTGCTGGGAGGCGCACTAAATGAAAACGTTTAACTTTTGTTTGAGTAATGACAAATTGCTTATTATTCTCACTTGGGCGTAAGAGATGAATTACCCTTCTGTTTATTTATTTTTTTCGCTGGTGATACATTTCTTCTCACGCTTTGGTTGGCAGAGATTTGGCAACACATGGACACAAAGGAAATTAGGAATTCTTCAATTTCTTTAAAAATGTTCAGTTTCCTAAAATGCCAAAAATTTGAAACTTTGTCCTAAATTTGGTCAAGTCCGGTCAGCGTGTGTCTTAGAGATATTTTTCATGTTCCCGTAAAAAACAATTTCATATTGAAAAATAAAATAATATCAACATTTATACTATTTACACAAGTTTTTTTTTTTTTTTCGATTTGCAATTGCATTTCATACTGTTATTCTTCCGCAAGGAATTATTTACTTATTCATAATAATAACAATCGCACAAATATTGTCATAATGATATGAAGATAATATTGTAAGCTAATCATAAGAAAGAAAAAGCAATAGTTTATGAAGTCATTTTTTATCTCTCCTCCAAAAGGTAATTTGTAGCTATACTATTGCACAGAACTTGAAATATCTTTTTTATGAACAACTCACCGTATCATTTCAACGTCATGATGAGTAATTAGTGTAATTGTTATTATTAATTCTTTGGAGGAGAATAACAGGAAAGTGGGAAGAGTAATTACAAAAAAAAAAAAATGCCCAAATTTAAAGTTGGCTATTACATTACTGCTTAATAAGGAAACGCTTTCAAATCAACCATGATGAAAAGAGAAAAGACATTTGTAGACTGATTTAATCCTTGATCTATGATTGGCTGTCCGATGGAAAGTTGTTTATTGTTATTTTGGTATTAACCATGAATGCGATAATGCGCATTCCTTTCAAACTGCAGTCGAATGTTACAAAAAAAAAAAAAAAAAAAAAACTCGGTGATAGTGATGGAGATGAACTGTTTACATATCGTCGCTGTGGAAGAATAACGCTGCAACTCAAACAAGCTCATTTTTCAAGAGAGCAATTTTTAACTTTACAGAAACTAACACAGAACAGAAACGCCTATTTTAATGAAAATAGCATTAAAAAAACCGCATTTTAATCTCTTTTTTAATGTAGCATGATTGACTTCAATGGCATTTAAATAATGACGTCATTTTAAAAAGAGTGAAGGTAGTTTGAGTTACATCAGTGTTCTCCAAAAATTGCTCCCCAGTGGATATTTTTGACACTTTTGAGTTGTAACCTTGTTCATCATAAAGAGCGATTTTTTCTGAACAAAATGATATAAAAATGTCATTTTTCGAATTTTTTTTGAGTTGCAGCGTTATTCTTCCAACGCGACGATATCTGAATTCAGTTCATTATTTTAAAGGTTCTGGTGTTTTTCTCCATTTGACAGAACAATTTAACAGAGATGCTAAAGACGACGAAAATCCCTCACAAAACCAATGTATAGTGATCGATAGCGCAGCGTTCCCCTTCCAAAAATTTCGTGTTTTACAGGCGAGGAATTCGCGTTCACTCGAAAATCATGAAAAACTCGCGTTACAAGTCGAATCGCGATATAGCACTACTGTATTTTTGTTTGTTCTTCTTGTAAACATTATTTATTTATTTATTTAGAACTAGTGGCCATGCCCGGCGTCGCGCGGGTTAAAATGCAACACGCGAAATCGAAAAAGGCATTTTTTGTGACAACGTGGTAAGTTCAAACGGCGTGAAGGACAATGTAAAACCAAACTTAAATGTGTTATTTATCTGGGATGATTTTCTAGAAAGCTGCGTTTCCACTTTTCAAAAATAAAAACAGCAATATTATATCTTCGGCAATATGCTAAAATAACGAATGTGACAAATCGCGTTTCTCAAGTTCGAATTTTACAAACAATTAAAATGATACCTTCGAACGATAGTTTTACACTTAAAGATATCTATAACAATTTAAAAATTGAAAATAACCAAACACGTCAGGGGGGAACAAAATTATATTCAGTGTTTGGCTCTCCTGAAAAGTGCCAATTTTCACATTCGTAGTTTTAACATGTTGCCAACGATATATTCAAGGGTGAATACTAACGACAGAAACATTTCTTAACTAAAGAAAATAAATACCATTGTGCGATAGATTTGAAGTTTAAATCCAACGTTAACGATGCACAAATATACAGGTATACTGCAGACACGTGTTTCGGGGCTACAAGGAGCCCCTTTTTCAGTGCTCCTTGTAGCCCCGAAACACGTGTCTGCAGTATACCTGTATATTTGTGCATCGTTAACATTGGATTTAAACGTCAAATTTCTTAACTGTTTGAATCGAGAGAAGCCTCAGAAAACCACGCGAAGCAAAGGCAATATCGCACGCAAAATTAAATATTGGGGGGAAGTAGAGATGAAGCACTTAATAAAGGATACAGAAAACCTCTAAAAAATTAGAGATTTAATGCAGAAGTTTCAACTAAAATTCTGAAATGACAACTGTGGTCAGTTGAACCATCCCCCTTTTCGCACTGATGACGGGGCTTCATTTGTAATAGCCCCGAAATAGCCATTTGCTAGAGTTTTCTAGGGCTCTTTTTTAATATTTTTTAAGTATTTTATTTGTACTTTTGAACACGTTGTCTTATGTTTTTAACTTCATTAATTGTTCAAAGTTTTCGACTGCTTTTCTTTCAAAGAACTCCCTGTCTTCTCTTTTTCTAATTGGTTTCTTGATGTGCTTAGTGAGGACACAAATTGTGAAATTTTTAGCGAAATTAAACGTGTAGTTTTTGAGTCTGTACAGGACATACCTACATAGGTGCATTCATACATGAATTCAATTTTTATATTTAAAGATAAGATATTAAAGAACAAATAAAATTCTGTATTTGGAGTAGTTTTTCGTCATTATTATTTTTTGTCGGAATAAAAAGTGGCTTGCAAGCGACCCCTCTCGCACCCCCTTGAAACACCACTATTCTAGCTATTACCGGGTCAGCGCGGAAAATTGGATTAACCCTGCTGCTGTGTTCGTCCCGAACATACGTATACTGTGTTCGGGTCCAAATGGACCCAACATGTGTAATTTATTCCCTAACACCGCTTTTTTTATATTTTTTCAAGTTTAATTGTAACATTTGATTTTATTAGAAACTTCCAAACATAAATCACTCAATTTTTGTATTTTATTTTACATATTTAATCCGAGAAAACACATAAATAAAATTTAAATATTATAGCAATTCCAGTTTTCATACTAAAGAAAACTAACAAAATTATGTAAGCTGTCACTTTAAGAAATTTAGTAGAAATTTTTAAGCTTAAAAAGAACATTTGTATGAGATGTACAGATTTATGTACAGAATCATATGCTTGGGGGAAGAGGCGGAGAGAGGGGGTAAAAGGGAATTCTCCTCAGATAGGCATAATTGCAGAGTTTGCAGTTCTATGAAAGTTAACCTTGAAACATTTTCACTGGTACTGATTTCAATTCATAGGAAGGAAGAAATGGTATTCAGAAAGAAAAAAAAAGAAGAAAAAAAAAATGAATGAAAGAAAAAGAGATGATAACCATTAAAAATATTTAGAAAACGTACAAAAACAATGAACAAATGTGTTATTTATTGTTTCATAAATTATGCATAAAATAAACAAGCATAAAATGATTTTGTTTCTCTGATACATGCTTTTTAATCATATGGGTCCAAAAGGACCCGAACACAGTATTAGTAAACTTTTTTTTGACAAGTAGGGTTATGCTTCAATCAAAACAAAAAAAAAAAATATGCGTGTAATATAACATGAAAATGAACACATTCATGAAGTTACAACGTTATACCAACGTTACTCGAAAATATATATGCAAATGAAATCTGTTTTGGATCGAAAAGGACTCGAACACAGTAGCAGGGTTAAAGAAGGTTGCCATCACAATAATGTAGTAGAAGACCGAAATGTCTAATGTGTCGCGCCTACCAGTGCTCGAGAAGTCATGCCTAGTTCGCCAAATGTGCTGCCCGTTATGAACCAGCTGAAAAAAATAAGTCATATTTGCTCCCGTTACTGTGCGGAAGCTATGATCCCCCTTCTCCTCTGTTTCATTTATGACAAAGCTCTGTCAACTTTCTTCCTTGCATCAGCTCAGAAAAGCATATTTTCTTCACTGAACTTGTCAGACAACTGGCGTGGTACTGTTCCCCTTTGCCAGATCTCAAAAAAATGATACTTTAGACCCGAGTGGAAGAGGAGTTACCAGGGTGAGCTTTTGCTGAAGATCACGTTTAATGACCAAAACATTATTCCTTTCCTTGCCAGTGGATATGTATGAACCAATTGGCTACCGGATTCCCTCCTAATGTTCGAATCTTGCCTCCGACCACATCGTAGGCCAAGGCTTTCTTGTGTGCAAAAATGGAACCAAACATCAATCGACAAATTATGCTTTTTTTTTAGTCTTATTCGTTCGCATGCCACTAACTCACTGGTAGCTAAGCACATTCGAAAGAGAAGAAAATGGTTACCTTAGTGCAAATTACAAATTGCAAAATTTTAATCCAACGTTTTATAGCACTGATACGCAGGGAAACTGCAGACACGTGTTTCGGCGTTACAAGGAGCGCCTTTTTCAATGCGAAAAATTGGGAGCTTATGGATGCACAGACCTCCGACAAATCCGCTTTTGTAGGATGTCTGTGCATTAGGGTGGGGAGAAAAATAAAACGTTTTTCAGATCAACCTCTAATAGTTGCCAAAACTTGTCTTTGGTGAAAGTTAGCTTTTGTGCAAAATTTGAGAAAAATCGGTTAATATCTTCAGGGGGCGCTGCGATCGCAAAGTTTTATCATAGCTTTAATCGGGATTTTATGGTTAAAATATGAAAAATAATGTCGTTAGCTAATCTCATTGCATTTTTTTACTCATAAGTTATATTCATGCATTCAAAGCATATGAAATAACTCACAAAAAATATTTTATATGGTATTTATATTTCAATCATTTAAAAGAAAACAAAAAAGTGAAAAAAAGTAATTTTTGGAAATATAAATATATGATATAAAATAATGTTTGTAAGTCATTTCATATGCTTTTAATGCATGGAAACATCTTTTGAGCAAAAAAAATGCAAAGAGACTAGCTAAAGGCATTCTTTTTGATATTTTAACCATAAAATCCATAACAAAGCTATGGTAAAACTTTGCGATCGCAGCGCCCCCTGAAGATATTAATTGATTTTTCTCAAATTTTGCACAAAAGCTAACTATCACCAAAGACAACTTTTGGCAACTATTAGAAGTTGATCTGAAAAACTTTTTATTTTTCGCCCCACCCTACTGTGCACCCAAAGCTCCCAATTTTTCGCATTGAAAAAGGCGCTCTCTGTAACGCCGAAACACGTGTATGCAGTATCCCTGCGTATTAGTGCTTTAAAACGTTGGATTAAAAATTTGCAACTCACATTCTATCACTCTATTCCAATTTCTACAGTCATAGAAAAAAACGAAACACTCTAATTATTCGGCTGCTATACATGCCAAGAAAAAAAGAAAGGTGTCTTCTGACATCGATTAAAGATTTCTTTAAAACTATGTCAGTTAAGTTTTGATAAGGGGCTATGTACAAAGTGAAATGAACACTACGTTTGAATTTTCAAATGGGAACCCCTACATTTATTTACATAATTAGGTACGGTGGGCCCGAAGTAAGCGGGGTACCAAGCGGCAAAACTTTATTACCAGTATAACAAAAGTTATGACCGACCAACGATTTAGGGACCACCACATTTAAAATGCTACTTTCAAGGTCATAGTTTACAAAGAGTAAACAAGTCATATTTTTCGAAGAAATTAACTAAGCTAATCGCTATAGAACGGTTGCTGTTTGTAATTAGTTCAAAATTAAAGGGTTTTGTTAAAGTTAGAATATGTTTTGAAACTTAGGAGAGAAAACCCAACTGTAAGAGTTCAAAGGGAAAATGCAACATTCCATCTTTTTGATCAAACAAAGATAGATGCGCACTTTTCGCTGCGCCCTAACTCAGGCAGCTCTCACTTTCTGAAGAGAGGTTACGTTTTAAAAGTGTTTATATTTATATGAACTACTCTACTAGGATTAGCAATAAAGTTAAAACAGTGGCTCAGAATTTAAAAAAATACCCCCAATCGTCACAAATTATTCCGAATAACCTTCAGAGATGTCATATTTTTCTGTGAAAATCAAGTATCCACGTAAAAAGTTTCCTGAATTACTGCATGTTGCATGAAAGCAGACTTCTCACTAATGGACAAAAAATTGGATCGTCTACCAGTTTTAAAATGTTCTCAGAAGTTTTAATTACCATTTTGCTTTCAATAAATGATTACTGTTGAAATCTAAATCTATATATATAAAGATGACGGTGTTTGTTTGTTTGTTTGTTCGTTTGTTTGTTCGTTTGTAACCGCTGGCCAGAAGCCCCCACAGCACCTACGGACCTGAAACTTGGCTCAAAAATTCGAACGTACCCCGCCCTCGTGCACCTCGAAGCCCAAATTTTTAATTTCGAATTAGTTATTTTTAAATTAATTAATTAGTCTCATTTTTTATGTATCCGACATAATTGAGGGGGGAAAACCTCCCCCCACCCCAAAACATTATATATCGTTGGAAAGGGTTTTTTTTTCTGAAAAAGAAAAGTTTTAGCACGTTTCTGTCCGTTAATTAGGACAGGAGATATTAATTAATCAAATTTAGTCAATTTTCAAGGCTTAACTATGTACGCAGTACTGAAACACCAAGTCCATTTTCCTGATCAGCTGCTCTTTTGTCCCTGAAGTTACTTTGTGGTTAAAATTGTGCGTATAGATTTAAGCCTTGAAAATTTATTCAATTTAAATGTTTAATATCTCTTATTTCTTTCTTAATTTTCTGTCTTTTTGATTTATTTGGCGAATTGATTTAAACTTTAACATGACTTTAAGTGGAGTTTAAAAGATGGAGCGCATTTGAACTAAAGGATATAATAATTTTAGTTCAGAGGGGTCAGAGGGAATTTAAATTTATTCAGTTGAATTCCTCAAAAGTTGGTGTTACCAAAAATGTCAGAATGGAACTATTATTGTTAAAAAATTAGCCATGGCTATCAGCTACTCTTTCGTATTTGGCGTGGTAAAGTTTGGCAACACAATAGTTGGCAACACAATAATTTACCAAACCTCCCAGCCAGTGAAACACTTCTTTCTCCAAATTAAAGAAAAAGAAAACGCTCTTTGAAGGAACAGTAGTTGTTTGCAGTCTAAAAAGTATTTTATTGCATGTTTAAAACATGTATATAATGCCGCCAAACCTAAATTTTTAATAGTTCCATTCTGACATTTTCGGTAACACCGCTATGAAGTTACTCTTCGTATTTGGCGTCGTAAAGTTTGGCAACAATCTGGAAATTTACCAAACCTCCCAGCCAGGGAAATCTTGCTTATTTGAGGGTTACTGTTATAGATTGTAATCACTTCAAAGAAGTGGTGCGAATAACATTATATTTCTTGCCTTTTAATGTTCAAATTAAAATCATGGAAGAATGGTTGAGGCTGAGCTACCTGACACAATCGGTTCCCTATGTTAATAAATTTAAATTTGGCGACCAATTTTACATTGAAATTACGGTTAAATCGGTGGATTATGTTAAACTTCAAGGGCAAAATTGCCGTGTTCGTTGAGAGTTTTCGAAAATCTTGCCACTACATCTCAAAAGTTCCATTGAAACGTTTATTTGGCGAATTGATTTAAACTTTAGGGGTTGGGGAGCACATTTGAATAAAATATAATAATCTACTTTAGAGGGTTAAAGTGAATTAAACTTTATTTAGTTAACTTCCTTTACATTTGTTGCACGGGCATCGCCGTGCGGGTACTGCTAGTACTATATAAAAACGATAAAAACATTTTGCAACTAGTGGATAAGTGTATCTCTCTTTTATGACATGGAAATTCCCTGCTGTTGTGACAGTTTGCACAGTTGTATATGGGCCCTAAAATGGACGCAAAATGGTTCTTTTAGCATATCTTAAAAACTACTGAATTATTTGAGCTCCCATTTTGGATTCTCCTTTGAAACTACTTCTAGATTGTTTCTCCATCAAAATATTATATGGTTCCAGATCATCATTTTTTCAAATATTAGTTTCATAATTCATAAAAAATTCAACGTTTTTATTGTTGATTCATACTTTGATATAAAGAAACAATCCTTGCCGTACCTAACGTGGTTTAGGTATTATATGCACAAGTATAAAAAATATTTTTAACATTACGGGACGGTGTTTTCTCAGTTCAATTGTGAAGCAACGGCTGGAGCAAATTTAAAACGATTTAGAATACAAAGTTAAATGATGTTGTTGATTACAAATATGCGATAAAAGGGGGGGGGGAGAAGTCATAGAAAACTTTTAAGTTTATGCCAGTTTTTATATGAAGACGACCCCTTAACAACAACTCATCAATAGAAATTTGTAGAGCACATTATTCCTGAAAAAAATAACGTTAACACGTGTCTCTAGTATTATTGGTCTTCGAGTACGAGCGGGTGTTTCGTTTTTTTTTCTATGATTGTACAACTTTTATAAATAACAGATTTTTTTCATGCATAAAATGAAAACAAAAACATAACATATAAGTAGGAGACGCTTGATATGTCAGAATAATACAGTATTTCTCGTCACTGTTCTGAGTATTTTCTCCTCGTAGATAGAAAGGCTCGAACCATTACCATGTCGAAAAACGGAAAAAATCTTTTAATTAGACGATGTATTAAGGTGGTATAGGAAAAAAACAGAGTCTTTCTTTTTAATAAGCAATCTTTTTAATCCCCAAACAAACAATCTGGGCCTGTTTTCCAGATGGTTTAGTTTTAAAATTATTACTAATCCAAATACAGCAGTTTATAAGAGCATCAGGAATTACAAATATAAAATTTAATTGATCCAGATTCTTTAATCGCATTCGCGTACATTACTTGACTACCACATACTTATGTAATAGTACAAATATTTTGCTCTTAATTTTCAGTGTTTTTTCTGAAAAATGCAAAATATATAGTTACGCATCATTTTACCTATCGTTTCTGCACCGACTTCAAAATTTATGTTTAAAATTAGTGTCGGATTGCGTTCAAAGAATAAAATTATTTTTACTTCTGAGAGCAATTTTCAACTAAAGTTCTGAAGTGTGTTTGATTCTTTTTTTAAATTTTATTTTCTATTGTTTTTAGTGCAAATGTGAGGCAAAGTGAAATAGTTAAGATAGCTGACCTATTTCAAAATGAACGCATCAGAAATTTGTTCTGAAAGTGATTGCACATAAAGATTGAATAATGTATATTGTATGACAACTTGCATTGAAATATTATTTTCATTTTTGGCAGTTATTTTGCACCCTTCAAAAAAAGGTAGAAAGTTTCCACCTTGAAAACCATGGGACAAAGTGAAAAATGCATTATTTTTGCTATGAAAGATGTTCTATTTTATGATTAACAGCAATTTTCATCAAATAGACATGTAAACAAACGAATAAATGACTTATCAATGGAAAATAAACGAATAAATAAATAAGCAAATTAATAAACTCATTAGTTCATGTGAAAAAGGAATGAGTGAGAATAAAATAGAGAACGAATAAGAAAATAAGTGAACGAATGAATAAATAAGTGAAGTAATAGGTAAAAGAATGTAAATTAATTAATAAATAAATACGTATGTGATTTAAAAAATGAATGCCTAAGTAAACGAAATTAACTCTTCACTCTGCGTGCACTTGACAAATTTCATTGAACATTTAAATTCGCTTAGTATAAACGAAATAAGTACTGTACTGGATACCAGTAGCTCTCAGTTTATCCTTAAAATGATAATTACAAAAATTTTATAAGCATCATAACATTTTTTTTGTTGAAAAAACACGAATATTACAATAAGTGTATCGAATTTTAAAAAGGACGTGTATAATTGTTTTCGTTGATCTTTAGATCTATCTAGTTGTTGACAGGAATAGATTGTTTGTCTGGGGACTTTGTTTAAATATTGCTAGATAGGTGGCGCTGCAAACTGAAAATATTTTACCATTTCACTTTGCGCACACATTCCCCAACTTGTGTTACCATCTACATATTTTTTTTTTCAGATTTTTCTCTTCATGTTCAGTGGTTAAAATATCTGTTAGGGAATGCATATCCTAAAGACAAAATCTTAGTTCTAACTAATTTGACCGCGCTGTATCACAAGAACAACTTCCCCAACACTAAATAACTTTAAATATATAACATACATTATTGAGGTTAGATAAATAATTATGATACTTAGCTGTATATTATAGAATCACTTGTTCAGGCATAAAGGAGACAGTTGTAAACTCATAGCGCTTTATTTCGCTGTAATACAACGTTCGCAAATCTAGCCTCATGCATCTTGCATGACAAGCAATAGGCTCTAGCAGTTTGGCAAGTGGCCCGTGCTTTTAAGGCAAAAAACTGGTACTTCGTTGCAGCGCCACCTGCCAAAGCATCAATTCAAAACAAATATGCAAATTATAAAATAAATAATTAAATAATTTCGTTCAAAATCTACTCAGTTCTAGCAATTTCTCAACAATACCGTTTGTTCACATGTGCCCATGTGAACTCCCTCTCCCCTAATTGAAACAGAACATTGGGAGCAATAGTAAAAAAAAATTCAAAATTAATTTTATCAAAGCACAAATTTGCCAAAATAGTGCGTGCACTTGTTGGGGAACCCCTACTTTGATTGAGATAACTTTTCAAAAAAAATTTTCTTCTCCGGCTGTTATCAAAATGCCTTACCTCTCGGCCGCAACAATAATTAAATGCTAAAAAAAAATTCAATGTTTTATATTTGTCATCCCAAATTAGCATGACTCGAGCCAATTTCAAAATACACTGAAGTGACAAAAGTCATGGGATAGCAATATGCAAATTTTCAGATGGCAGTAGCATCGCATAGAACAGGTATAAATGCGCAGTGCTTTTACAGAGCTTTCATTTCTGTTCAAGTTATTCATGTGAAGAGGTTTTAACGTGATGATGACCGCACGACGTGAATTAACAGACTTTGAACGCGGAATGTTAGTTGGAGCTAGACGCATGGGTCATGCCATTTCGGAAATCGTTAGAGAATTCAACATTCCCAGATCCACTGTGTCAAGAGTGTGCCGAGAGTATGAAATTTCAGGCATAACATCCCACCATGGACAGCGCAGTGGTCGACCGCCTGCACTTAAAGATCGAGACCGGCGACGTCTGCAAAGAGTCGTAAATTCTAACAGACAAGCAACACTGCGTCAAATCACCGTAGAAATCAATGTGGGACGTACAATGGACGTGTCTGCTAGAACTGTGCGGAGAAATTTGGATTTCTTGGGCTATTCCAGCAGAAGACCGACTCGAGTGCCTTTACTGACAGAACGACATCGCTTGCAGCGACTCTCGTGGGCACGTGAGCATATCGGTTGGTCCCTAGATGAATGGAAAACCGTGGCCTGGTCCGATGAGTCACGATTTCAGCTGGTAAGAGCCGATGGTAGGGTTCGAGTGTGGCGCAGACCCCACGAAGCCATGGACCCAAACTGTCAGCAAGGCACTGTTCAAGCTGGTGGTGGCTCCGTAATAATGTGGGCTGTTTTTTCATGGCATGGACTTGGTCCTCTAGTGCGACTCGACCGAACATTGACTGGAAATGCTTATGTGCAGCTACTTGGAGATCACTTGCAGCCATTCATGGACTTCATGTACCCAAACAACGATGGGATTTTTATGGATGACAATGCGCCATGTCACCGGGCCACAACTGTTCGCAATTGGTTTGAAGAAAATTCTGGACAATTCCAACGAATGATTTGGCCACCTAGATCGCCCGACATGAATCCCATTGAGCATTTATGGGACACCATCGAGAGGTCTGTTCGTGCCCAAAATCCTGCCCCATCAACGCTTTCACAATTATGGACGTCTATCGAGACAGCATGGCTCAATATTCCTGCAGAAGACTTCCAACGACTTGTTGAGTCCATGCCACGTCGAGTTGTTGCACTTCGCCGGGCAAAAGGAGGGCCGACACGATATTAAGAGGTATCCCATGACTTTTGTCACTTCAGTGTATATCCACCACCCCCTTTCTGCCCAAAACATGTTCACCTCCACTTAACATCTTCCCAACGCCCGCCGGGGGGAGCGGTATTACCCGATTAAAAACCACCGACAATTGGAATCGTGCACTCTAAATCCCTGCCAAGTTTCCGACGGATAAGTTGCAACCAGGTTTTTATATCAGGGAATGGTAATAAGCATTTGAACCGCGTTTCCTTGACGTTTAAGCTTCGCGCACAGCTGTTCGCGAGTAAAATAGCTCGAGGAACAGACGGACATGAGAAGTCGCAGGTAAAGAAAGCAATGTTGCTCGCTATTTTAGATTTTAAAAACTACAAGCCGTTTGGTTAACTGTTATATTGAGAGGCAGAGACAATGGTTTAAAAATATTTTAAACCTTCGAAATTTTTCGAGGAAGAAGGGGGGGGGGGCGATAAGCTCAAAAAGGTTGGGAAACAATGGTTTAGCGTAATCAGTATGAATTTGCAGAATAGCCGAGAACGGTGTTAAAACGCCACTTTCAGAGCCACATTTATGATGAAAGTAAGCATCTTAGTCGTTGCGAAAACAGTCCTCTGGTAAGTAATTTTATTATTGTTAATTACTTCAATTATGAGACATATTATTTCTCATGTCCATGAATTTGGTTTACATGTATGTATGTGTAGTTTCGTAACTAATTATGCTGCAATACTTTTGCAAATATTAAGCAACTAAGTGAAATTACACAGTCACCTGCCTAGTTATACTAGGCAGGGGACTTGCCCCCCCCCCCCCCCCCGTTATGTTTTATCAGAGAAACACAAACTTCAATTGGTCCTCTTTCGAACCAAAGTAATAGATTAATTTCCCGAGCAATAGCAATATAATTAAACGAACATTTAAAAAAAAAACATGGTGGACAGATTCTGTATGGAAAATGACGAGTTTACAGAGAAGCGCCCTTATATAGACTCCAGGTCCCATATAACAAAATTCTATCCTGCCAAATAAATGTAAGCAAGCGTCAGTGTATCCAACCGAAATCTACCAAAACCAAGTCGCACATTCTGCTGTTATTTGTGTTGTAGCAAGGGGAGCAGTTCCCGAAAAAAGTCCCAATTTTGAGAAAAAAAAAAAACTCTTTTTTTTATTTAATCGGTTAAAATGCCGCCCCCCTGACTGCTGCGCCCGTGGCAAGAGCCACTCCTGCCAACCCATAGCTACGCCACTGAGTTTCATGGGCGCCCATATGCGACATTTTAAGGGGGGGCTCATACATTTTCTTCATAGTTTACAGTTAAAAGATATATAGATATATATAGGATCATTCCATTTTAAATCAACCAATGGGGTGCATCACCATTTTTGATTTCGATAGAAATTTGCATATGCATTCTTTTTATTTCCCTAGACCTCAAAAATATATACTTTTTTTTTTTTTTTTTTTGAATTTACTCCTTGATATGTATAATTCGTTTTTGTTGTTGGCAACGTTAAAATGAGGCATTTTGCTGCTTTGTCTTGCAAACTATAATTTTTCTTTTATCAAAAATTTTGATCTTAAACATAGTTCATTGGAAAGCTAAGAAAGCTCTTTTCATATAGGATATTAATAAATTTCATATTTAAAAAATATTTATTTTTTCAAGGTCAAAGTTTGCGACTAAAATCTCATTTTTTACTACTTTTGAAAGTTAAAAAGCCCATGAAGGGTTCAGAATAACAAGCCATATTTTTTTATTATGTATATTCAAACGAAACTGCTGCACAAAAAACAAGAATCCGACCAAAATTGTCAGATTATGTTTGCCGTGTGTATGATAGTGACTGGTGGCTAGAAGAAGTGTTGCAAGTAAAAGTAGTCAATGTTGAAGAGCAATACAGAATAAATTATTTTCATCCGAAAGGGCCAGGAACGTCATTTTAAAAAATCAAGTGAGGATGACTAAACTTGGATTCAGTTGTAAGACATTTTGAAAATCTTGACTGCATCAGAACTATGGTGTGCCACAAGGAAGAGGTAACACTATAATCACACCTGTGATGAGCGAACATTTATCAACTCCTCTCTGTGAGACGAAACACTAAAGAAAATAGTTCTACAAGAGAGCGTTAAGAGATTTAGACTATAAAATTTTTAAATTATCTTATAAAAGTGTAAATATGTTACTTCATAACACTTCTTTGTCATTTCTATAATTGAAAACTAGCAATTAAGAATACAATTAAATTTCACTAAAATCTGAGATTAATTATAAAAATAATCGTGTTGCTTCAGTGCAATTATATGAAAATTCAGATGCCCATAGCTGCTTTGTTATTCAAAGCTTTGTTATTCAAAGGCGCTGCCAAGCGCCTTTGAATAACAAAGCAACTTTTGTTACATTTTTTTTAGTGTAAAAAGTACTTAAGATTCCACCAATAAAATGATTTTTACCTTACCCTCACATGCATTTTTTTTAGAGTTGAAATTTTTTTTTGAAAATTTGCAACTTTAGGGGGGCATATCTCATAAAATGGGCAGAGTAACAAGCTAAATTTTTTGTATAATAAGTAACCACGCATATGAATATATGATATCAAAATAGGGCTTGTTATTCTAAACCCTTCATGGGTTTTTTAATTTTGAAAAGTAGTAAAAAATGAGATTTTCAAACTTTGACCTTGAAAAATATTTTTTTTTAAATCTGAAATTTCTTGATCTATAAAAAACTCTCTTAGATTTCAACTAGCTATGTTTGAGTTCAAAATCTTTGATGCAAAAAAAGTTATAATTCATAAGAATAAGTACCATAAATGCCCCATTTTTGCTGTTGCCAACAACAAAAATGGCCTATATGTCAAACGGTATATTTTTTTAATAAAATATATATTTTCTTCAGGTCTGCGAAATTTTCATCAAAATCAAAAATAATGATGCAACAACTTTTTAAAAATTTTTTTGATTTAAAATGGAATGACCCAACAGCTAGTCCGCAGACATGGGGGAGTTTCCCATGCATTTGCGGCGCCGGTTTATCCATGAATCTGCCTTTCTTTTTTTATTGAAGAATGTAGGAAGAGACACAATGTTGTAATTCTGAAAGCGATTTCAGTGCAGATTAGAGTTATTACAATTTGGCATTTTTGATAACTTATTCATTAATGGGTGAAGAAAAAAAAGTTTTAAATTTTTTCTGAATAAATAGTACTAAAAGCAGAAAAAAATTCTAATTTCCAAGGGGGGGCTCGAGCCCCCCCTTGCCCCCCCTTATGGGCGCCCATGCTGAGTTTACACCCCGCGAACACGGTGGCCGTGGCGTCGGCTCCCCCCTCTACATATATTTCCTTACCCTGCAGGTTTCCACGACGTCCGGAATATGGGGTTCGCCCCGAGCCTGTTCAATATTTAGTCCAAGTTGAAGACGGGCGACCGTATACTGTGGGTGCCCTCACGTGAGAGAAAATATGCGACGTAATTTTCTGTAAACGAAGATTGTGTTCCACTTATTTGAAGGAGTTTGCATTCATTAAAACTGGTAAGTAGATTCCATGAAATCTTGTAATTTTTCTCAAGTCATCAATTACAATGGTCTACAGTTTTTTTTTTTTTTTTCTGTTAAATGAAGAAAAAACACCTGATCTTAATGCAAACTGATTAGCTGAATTCAAATATGTGCGGCAGATTTTAGGTATTGACACGTGATTGTGTCACATGAGCACGAGAATGATAAAGATAACTCCTTCGTCAAAACCCACACTGTTAGAAATTTCATCGTGAAAAAACGGTGAAGTGACCGGCAGCAGACCGGCCGTCTGATTAACCGTAGAAACAACGGTTAGGTATGTTAAGTCTCCTTTACGGTTTTGAAACCATTTCATACAAGAACGGTTGAAACACCGTCAATGAGATATTTGACGGTTTTGTAACCATTTACGACTATTTTGGTTTAATAACCGTAAATTGGAAATTCTACGGCTTAGTAACCGTTTACAACTATTTTGGTTAAATAACCGTAAA